>ML101959.1:14197-39338 GCA_003697995.1 Taxidea taxus jeffersonii | reverse complement strand
GCTGAATTTCAGAAGGCATAGGGGAGGCAGAAGAGAGGAAGATTCTCTACCTAGCTGGTAGAGTAGATCTGGGCTCACTCTCCTAAGACATCTGTAACTTTGTGTTGGGAGAGGGAGTTGTGAAAGGCACTGAGCTTGAGCAGCCATGTTCCCCTTGGCCATAACGAGGAGCACTTATAGGCAATTTCTCTTTCCTGCTTATAGCTTGTAAGCAACAGAGCTGGTACTAGAATCCAGAGCTCTTGACACATGGCCCAGTGTTCTGGCTAAAACTACTATCATCAGCAATGGCCCGAGATCCCAAGAATTACCTTTCCGTGCATCTCAAATGGGTGCCCTGCCAGCCTGGCCCTTCCAGTTGCACAGAGCTCTACCAACTGCGAAGGTAAAGGGAAGAGACCACACATACAGGACCACCCCACTTTTGACATCAATTTTAAGTTTGGGGGGTCCCCAAACCACATACCTTTTTGATGATTTACTAGGAGAAGTCAGAGAACTTACAGCTATTGTACTCAGAGTTGTAATTAAAGGAAAGAATACAGATTTAAACCAGCCAAGGGACAGAGGACACGAATTCAGGGAAGGGACCAAACATGGTGCTCCCTTTGTCTTCCCCCTGTGAACTTGTACATAGCATCACTTCTCTGCCATCCATGTGTGACAAGACATCTGAAGTAATGACAACCAGGAAAGCACACCCAAGCCTTGGGGTCCGGAGTTCTTAGGGGTTCCATCACACACTGCCTGTGAAGCTGACCTTGTTTCCAGTCCTCAGGAGGTATGACTGATACCACATGGCCCAGAGCCCCCATCATAAATCTCACACTGTTACACTGTCCAGTGGTCAAAGCTCCCAGCAAACAGAGACATTGCTTTCAGACATGACAATCTGAGAACTAGTAGCCAAGGGCAAAGGCCAGAACTTTCCTTATGTAAAGCTAATTTTTCACTGTACATTAGCCCTTGTGGAAGACCTCTGTGTATCTGCCAACAGCTCTCCAGGTATGGGAAGCCTTGGTTAGACTATAAGCCCATAGACTGGCAGGCTTGCATTAGCTTCTCAGATGATAGACAAAAGACCTAAAGATACTTAATCCAATTTTTAAGAACATGGCTATTGTTTTGTCTTATTATAAAATTAACAAATGCACATAGTAAATTTTTTTTAACAATACAGAAGTGTATAATATAGAAATTTCCTCATCATACAACATGATCCAGAAGCATATATAGAAGAGAAATTTCCCCATAATTCAAGAAATAACTGTTCCTAAAAATTTAGTTTACATTTTTCCATTTTTCATGCATATTTTAACATATAAATATGTAATTACTTTTAACAAAAATGATATACTATATATAGTGTTCTGCAGCTTGCTTTTCTTCTTAACGCTATATCATAGATATGACAGAAAAATGAATGTCATTTTTTCAATGGTTGAATACTATTTCACTGTGAATGTACCAGTTTATTTAATGGCTGAGTAGTATTCCACTGTAACTGTACAATTTATTTAACCAATTGTTTATTGACAGGTATGTGGGTTATTGCCAATTTTTTTCTATGGCAAACAATGCTACAATGAACATCTTTGTATATATGTAATTGGGCCCTGTGCTTAAATTCTGTAGGGCAAACTCTTAAAAGAGGAATTTCTGGATTAAAGGGTATGTGCATTTTGCAATTTAATAGATCTTGCCAAATTGTACTCTGAAAAGCTCATCCAATTTATACTCATATTAGCAATGTATGGGAATGCTGGATTTCTGCCCTCTTTGCCAACTGGCTGTTATTAATCCTTTACATAAATCCAAATATTTAAAGTAAAACCAGCATTATGCTTCTCATTCTTAGAGCTGGATGACTGCCCACTTACTCCTCAATGTCCCCACTGGGGGACAGCTCTCTTAGCCTCTGTCCCAACCTGTAAGGATTGGGTGATAGGAAATTTGGGAGGCCCAAGGAAGCTGAACTCTGGAGGAAAGCAGTCAGATGGGGAGTGATTTAATGTTTTATTCATGTAGACACTTGGTTTGAGGTTAAACATTTGAAATTTACTCCCCTGGGTATGCCTAATGCCCCACAGTTTTTCCCTAAGTTAGATGTATTAGCTTTTTATTGTCACATAACATATTACCAGAAATTTAGTAACTTAAAAAACCATGAAATCTATTATCTCATAGTTTCTATAGGTCAGAAGTCCAGGAATGGCGCCACAGCTGGGTTTTCTGTTTAGGATCTCACCAGGCTGAAAGCAAGGTATGGTAGGGGCTGCATACCCATCCGAAGCTGGGGCTCATTATCTGTGGTCTTACGACTGAGGTGTCTTTATTCTTGCTGGTTGTTGGATCAGGATGGTTCTCAGATCCTACAGGCCACACTCAGGACCTTTCATGTGGGCCTGTCACAATATGGCAACTTCTTTGAGAGCCAGCAGGAGGGTCTTGCACTGGTCTGCCATGACAGCGTCTTATCTAAAGTAACAGTAATCACAGGAGTATCTCATCATATGCCCAGGTCCCACTCACTCTCAAGGGGAAGGGATTATGTAGGGTGTAGATCAGGGGGTGGGAGTCTTGGAGGCCACTTTGATTTCTACCTACTGCCTTAGCTAACATGTGAATGAATTCTGTGTGCCCTGGGCTCAGGGGAGGGCCTGGGGAGAGCTGCAATCCCAGGTGGACTTCCCTTTGGCAGGATAATTCTAGTCCTCTTCTATTTTTTTTCTTTTATGTGGTTACAGTGGAATGTTTCTGATGGGCCATCCAATAGTACCATGAGGGATGTCTGCTGGATCTCACCTCCCTTTTCCTGCCTTGTCCCTTCACTTAAAGGGATGGGTTTAGGTAGCTATGATTATTCTACAAATGGGGTGGGTAACAGGCCAAAACAGAGCAATCAATGTTTCCCTTCTGAAAATCTGGAATGAGAATTAAAGATATGCATTTGTGGGGCACCTGGGTGGCTCAGTGGATTAAAGCTTCTGCCTTTGGCTCAGGTCATGATCCCAGGGTCCTGGGATGGAGCCCTGCATCAGCTGAGCAGAGAGCCTGCTTCCCTTCCTCACTCTCTCTGCCTGCCTCTCTGCCTACTTGTGATCTCTGTCTGTCAAATAAATAAATAAAATCTTTTAAAAAAAGATATGCATTTGTTGTGGAGGTACAGAAGCTGGAAGGATCTGGAGCTCATACAGGGGCAGCAACTTTATGCCACCTGCGCAGAGAAGAAGGAATTCAGTCAGGAAAGAAAAACTAAAGACTGAAAGTAACATGTGAAGAGAAGTAATGATAGGGTGACCAATTCATGTGGTTTTCCTGGGACTGAGGGTGCTCCCAGGGCACAGCACTGTCAGTACTAAAAGCAGAAAGTTTCTGCCAAACCAGGATGAGTTGGTCATCCTCAGTAAAGAAGAGAGATCTGTGGTCCCAGACAGGGACAGAGAAGCTGCCTTGAATGCTGATACTCCCAGCCCTGGGAGAAACCAGCTGGGTTTCTTGCTGTGAGTCCCATGGACCACCCCATAGCTTCCCAGTGCCTTTCTGTTTAAAGTGGCCTGAAATTTTAACTTGTGGGAAGACCATACTCAGCCTCCCTTGCCATCAGAGTGGTCCCATGTGACTGGATCCTCTTCAGGAAGGAGATGAGCAGATGGGATGTGTCATTTCTAGTCCCAGGCAGCTAACCCTGAGCATGTGAGTTCCATTCAGGCTCTCCCCGACTCTGTGGCTGTAAGTGAACAATGCTGGGATAGCCGTGTTGAGGAAGGAACTGCTCAATCCTGATTACAGTTGGAAAGCTTCCAAGGCGGGCTGCTGGACCTCAGAGGGCTTTGTGTGAATGAGAAATCAAACTTTTTATGTTAAGCCACTGAGATGTCAGGGCTTATTTGTCTCCCCAGTAGAGTTTTCTGACTACTACAGTGGGTTTCTTTTACTTTCTACCAAAAAGGTTTTTACTAAGACAGCTCAGGTCACCATTATCCTCCGTTTTAGAATGCCTAAGAAGAACCTTCTTTTGCTTACTTGTAGAACAATCAGAGATGCTGACCAATCTGCACTCAGGGCCAGGGTACAGAACAGAAGCTGAGGGATGAGAGCTGACTTTGCTAAGGTTTCTCGGTCCCTGAGCCAGCTGTAAGCTGATCAGAAGATAAGACATGAGGATCTAAGCAGACAATCCCTGTGACCAGAAAAAGGCAGTCAGCAAGGCAACTTCACTGCACTTGGGCCAAATGAAGAGACCAGGGTCCGGGGTCTGAGGACTGGGCCAGGCAAAGGTGGACACTTGGAGAAAGACCCACCTGGCAGCAGGAATCCTAGGTACTCCTCTTACCAATACCACCTACTTAGGGAAGGTGGAACTTGGTTTCCAGATCATAATACTTATATCAGATAAACTCCTAGAAACATGTACATTACCAAAACTGACTCAAGAAGAAGTAGAAGATCTGGGGCACCTGGGTGGCTCAGTCATTAAGCGTCTGCCTTTGGCTCAGGTCACGATCCCAGGGTCCTGGGATTGAGCCCCGAATTGGTCTCCCTGCTCAACGGGAAGCCTGTTTCTCCCTCTCCCATTGCCCCTGCTTGTGTTCCCTCTTTCACTATGTCTCTCTCTGTCAAATAAATAAATAAAATCTTTAAACAAAGAATAAATAAACCTACAAAGATCTAAATAGACCTACAAAAACAAAGAGATTGAATCAGTAATTAAAAACCAACCAACGGACAAAAACAAAAAACTTCTAATAAAAAAAAGTCTTGGAATATACACTTCACTTGTGAATTCTACAGACATTTTTTAAAGATTTTATTTATTTATTTGACAGAGAGAGAGCACAAACAAGCAGGGGGAGCAACAGAGGGAGAGGGAGAAGTAGGCGCTCCCCTGAGCAGAGAGCCCCATGTGGGGCTTGTTCCTAGGACCCTGGGATCATGACCTCAGCTGAAGGCAGACACTTAACTGACTGAGACACCCAAGTGCCCCTCTACAAACATTTAAAGAAGAATTAACACCAATTCTTCTGAAAGATAAAATAAAATCAAAGAGGAAGAGAAAGAGGAATTGAGGAGGAAGTAACACTTCCTAACTCACCCTGTGAAGCTGGGTGCCCCCATACCAAAGGCAAGCAAGGTCAGCCAGTGTTCTTGTAGGGGGAGCTCACACCCCCAGTCTGCTGGGTGAAATGGAGACCCTGGGCTGGATGGGCACCTGGGACAATCAGCTCTGGATCCCCCAGGTCCCTCACCAAGGGCCCTGTCTTTACTGCAGGATGTCCCTACAACCTCCCTCTGCTTCTCTTGGTCCCCCAACCCACTATCTCACCCACTCAGCAACAGGCATGTATCATATGGGTAGACATTCCTGTTGCTGTTCTAGCTTTTCCTTATCCTATTCAGTCCTTCCCACACAATGCACACAAATCACCTGCCGTCTTGTTCAAATGGAGACTGGTTTAGTCACTACAGGTTAGGGTCTGAGACTTTGCATTTTAAAAAATTAACATGTAATGTATTATTTGCCCCAGAGGTACAGGTCTGTGAATCATCAGGCTTACACATTTCACAGCACTCACCATAGCACATACCCTCCCCAAGTCCATAACCCAGCCACCCTATCCCTCCCCCACCCCCTGGCTACCCTCAGTTTGTTTGAGACTTTGCATTTCTAACAAACCCCAAAGGAATGTCTATGCTTCCATCCTAGGGCAAGATTTTGAGTATTGAGGGTCTACAACACCCATCCCAGAAATGCCTTTTGACCCCAATTTACATGGTTATCTCATGGAAATTCTGTGTAAGTCATTTCTAGCTAGGGAACCCTGGGTAGAAAGACTATTCAACCTGTGCCAAGGGAGAACTAGGATCCTGACTTCATCAGGGCAGAGGCCACTGCATACAGCATACTATACACACACACACACACACACACTAATGCTCCAGAACCCAGTATACCATAAAATACACATACTAACACCTCCTAACACCCCCACATAAACAACAACATGAGCAGGCTTGGTGACACACAAGACCACACTGTGGAGTATGAAGCACTTTCTGCACCAAAATGCTTCCAAGCAGAAGACAGCCTTTTGCCTCAGGAGGGGCTGGAACATTGGGTGAAGATGGAGGCAGAGCAAAGGAGTTCCTGATGGGCCAGAGGGGAGTCCAAACCAGAAGGAAGGCAGGCTAGAGGCAAAGGGGCTGCTATGGGACCTCTGGCCTCGAGGAGGCACCAGCAGCAGCTGAAGGAGCTGCTGGACAACAGCAGGTGTACAGGGCTGATGAGACATGATGATCCTCATTTTACAGATGAGGAAACAATGGTGACTAGGTGCTAGGTGTCTTGCTCCTGATGGCAGGAGTCATGGATCCACAGGACCACCGATAAACCACATTACTGCCCCTAAGTCTTCTCAGAAGCTGAGGGGATGGATGCAGAGAGCCCGCTGTGTGTTGGTGCCTTCCCACCAACCAAGGAAAAGAACAGGAGGGTGATAGGGTTTGGTCTGGGGAGGGTCTGCTGACACTGTGGTCCTGGGGTTATGAGGGAGGGAGTCCTCTATTTCTCTGTGGAGAAGGTGACCTGGGTGATAGGATGACAGAGGTCACAGCAGAACTGCTGCTTCAGCTCCTTCTGTCCCCTCCAGAGTGAACCAGGCAACATGCAGAACTGACAGGGGAATGGAGTTTATGAATGCCCTTGCCTCTAGTCATGCACTTGTAAGAATTTGTGATGCTAAAGGCACTCAGAGGGCACAACCATTGTCCCTATTGAACATGCTTAAAGCCTGAGGGATGCTTGCAGTTAACCCCTGGGTCCAACACATGCACACACACACACTTTTACATGCATACACGCATGTACACACATACACATACACACTTTTACATGCATATACACATGTACACACATCACAACTTCTCTCCTATCATCTCTACACCTTGCATTCCCTTTCCTCACTTCCACCCCCAAGAGACAGACAAAACAATAGGTATTTAGTGGTCCACAAGGCCACAGATGCTGGCGGCAACCAATATCGCACTTGAAGACAGAAATATAGAAATCTTCAGTTATCAGACTCCCTGCCAAAGGAGAATCTTGCGAGCTCTAGGCTTGGATCCAGAGCCCCACACTCTCTAGCTGTGTGGCCCTAGGCAATGCTTCTGTCCTGTCAGAGAGTCAGCCTCCTCATGCAGAATACACGCAGGGCAGTCGCTGCAGGGCTGATACAAGGCTTGGTTGAGGTTTCACACGGGAAAATGCTTGGTAAACTTAAGTGTGGTATGAACATGAAAAGTCTCCAGTGACGATCACAACTCACTGCTGACATCATTAATGGGAACAAACGTCCAGACTCCTGGAGGAAACATGATGCTTGCGAAGGTATGCCCATCAGTGGACCCTTCTTAGACTGACCCCTTGGTGGCATCCCAGGCTGACCACTTCACACAGAAGAGTGTGTAATCCCCGCTCCACAGTGCCTTTCCTCACTGCAGTTTCCCTCCCTGGAGGCAGGCACAGGGCAGGTGTTTTCACGTTCCTCTGAGGGATTACACTAATTATATAGTTATCTCCTTGGCCGGGATGTGTGGCATCTTCAGCCAGCGTGGCTCTCACAATCAGCTTCCCAGGCCGGCTGCCCCTCGTGGGCATCCAGCCTGTTGTTAAGTTGTTACAAGCCCCAGAGGTGTTATTCTGAGAAAAGGGACAAAGGCAGCTAACATAAATCCCTCTGTAGTGCTCACCCAGCAAACGTGCATTGAGCATTTGCTGCTCGTCAAGCCCTGCACTGGGATCTGGGATATGGTATGGGAAAACACAGTCCCAATGCTTAAGGAACCCCCAGGCTGGAGAGGGAAGGAGATGTAATGCATGTGCTGAGGACCACAGCAGCTAAGTACCAGTGTAGATGGCAGTGTCACCAGGAGGGGCTTCACAGGAGGGGCCATGCACAGGAGGGGCTTAAAAGGTGAGCAGGACTTTGTCATGTGCAAAAGGGTCCTAGGGACAAGGAGAGGACTTCCAGGCAATGGGAAGAGCATGTGCAAAGGTGAGGGGCATAAGGGAACATGACATGTTGAGGGAAGAATGTGAAGCTTGGCTGGAGCAACAGGTCCGTGGGGCACTGATGTTCCAGTGTTTACGTGGTCAGTGTCTTTATACGTTTCTGTCCTGGTCTTCGGCTGGACTGGACTCTTTGAGGGTAGAAATTGTGTATTTCTATTTCGTTCTGGTGATTCAATAAACATTTACTGAGAATATGTTCTATGCAGCCCACTTTGTCTTTTCCTAAGGGGAGGTCAGAGGCTAGGTCAAGAGTAGGTTCCTGCCCTATAAGAGTCTATCAGGGGAGATCAACTCAACTGTTGGGTACAACAGAGCAAGGGAAGACACACAGGAGCCTGAGTGGAAACACTGAGGGTCTGGGGAGTCTCAGGTGGGGTGGGAAAGAGATTAATGCCAACCAGGAGGGATCCAGGAAAGTTTATAGAGGATGTGGTATTCAGCTAGCTCTTAAATGTCAACAGGAAAGATGGTGGGATGTTTATCTTTACAAGTGTAAGGACTGGCATATGGGAAGTTCCAATGTATGAAAAATGTGGGTCAGCTCTGGACTAATGATCAGATTCCCATGGCAGCCATGGTAGGAATATAGGGAGTGTGTGTGTGTGTGTGTGTGTGTGTGTGTGTGTGTGTGTGTGTAAGGTAGAGAGGGAGTTGAGAAGAAGCTGATAACTTCCACTATAAAACATTCACTGTGGGCCAGTCTGTTACATATTATATATATTTGCAAGTTTTACATATATTAACTTACAATCTTCCTAGTAGCCCCATGAGGTTGATTGGTAGATTTTATTATATTCCCCAAGGAATCTGAGGCACAGAGAGGCCAATTAATTTGCCTGAGATCACACAGCTAGTAAGAAGCAGAGTGAGGATTTGAACTCAGCTATTCTAGTTCCATGCTCTGAACACTACACTCCTCAGATGGTGATGATAAAATATAGCAGATACTTTTGGCTTCTGCTCACTGCCATTACCCTCCTCTCTCCTGGCAGAACCCTGAGTTTGTTTGACTGTCTACTCCTCCCCACAAGATTCTAAGGTAAACCTCAACTAATTTAAACGAATTACGGTAATCTCATAGCCCTTGCCAGTCATTGGTTCAGAAAAGGACATATAACCTAATCCTGACCAATGAGAGAAAAGAATCCTGCTGGCGGGCTTCAGGGAAAGATTGTTTGGTAATAAGCAAAGACACCCAAGATGAAATGACCTATCTTCTGTACATGGTGTTCTCATGTCTAGAACTGTAGCAGTCATCTTACAACTAGGAGGGGAGCTAAACCAAAATGCTGAAGATGGTGAATTGGAAAGACGCAGAGAACCTACAGAGAACCTATATCAAACCATGAAGTATATCAGCCTGGGCAGTCCTGCTCTGGGGTATCCTGTGGCATAAGATCATTAATCTTCCTAGTTAAAGCCAGTTGATGTGAAGGTTTCTGTAACCTGTTGCCCAGCACATTCTGGGATGCTTATGGAGACAGGCCATGGTCAGGTTTCCTCAGAGAGCCTACCATGGTATCTTGCACCTAGGCAGTGACAGCCAGGAGAGAGGAGCCTCTCAGATCCTTACAAATCACCCATCATAGCTAGCTACACAAATCCAGCCCTGGACAGTGCTCACACCCTACAATAAAGCAGTGACTAAAGAGGTGGGAGAAGGGGCAGGGACCCAGCAGTTCTGGGGCCAGGTGTGGCTCCACACTGAACCCACTCTGTGGCTGTGGGGAAGTCATCCTCTGCTCTGAGTCTTAGATTTATTATCTGCAAGATGAACGAGTTGAATTAAACATTCTTTTAAGACCCTTCCAGCTTTCTGATTCACTAATGAGTTGTCATCTGTCTAAACCCATTAAGCTGCTTTACTGAAAAAATTAAGTGGGCGATGGTGGTGGCTAAAGTGGGGGGTGGTGGATGGCTAGTTTATTCCAGGGACTGCCTTTGTCTCATGTGACAGGCTGAGAAGAATGTTTTCTCTACAGAAATGGAGTAGAAGGATCTGGAATTGTCCATTTCCACAAAGATCAGGGAGAGAGGCAACAGAGAGATCCTGGAGTGTGAGGTGGCTGCTTACCATGCTCAGGCACTAAAGTTGGCTCTGAGGACCAAGGAAAGAACATGGTTCCCTTTGTTATAGGGCAGGAGTGGGAGAAGGGAGGGTAGGCACTGGAGAGCCAGCTGCTGTGGTTCTTTGGTCCCTCGGGCTAATGCATCCTGGAGATGGAACAGCATCACCAACCCTGTGCAGCTAGAAATAAAGGATTGCTTTAGGCTGTAACATCTGCTTTACATTCATGTCCAAAACAACCACTAGGCTAAATTTTAAGATGTAAAATATTTATGCAGAATTTCTTCTTCTCTTTCTTTTGTCCCCCTGCCCTGCCCTATCTCTTGGACTCAGTTTCCTGATCTTGCTTTTTGGATGCCACCCCTCACCCATTCCCATCCCTACCACTCGATTCTGGTTATTCCACCTGGCCTGTCCTTCCTGAACAGCTCGCACATTGTCTTTTCCTATTTTAAATCCCAGTTCACCCACTGCTCTGTTTTCCCAGTAGAATAGCCTCAGATTAAGTGTTATAAAGGTAGCCTGGTTTGATAAATTCACACTGAACTGTGAATGGTTTCTGGCTTTTTGCTAGAACTACCTATTTCTTTCTTGTTTTCTTTCTTTCTTGTTTCCTTCCTTTTCTTTCTTTCCTTCATTCCTTCTTTCTTTTCTTTCTCTCCTTCCCTCCCTTCCTCTGTTTCTTTCTTTCTTTTTCCTTTATCTCCCTCCCTCTCTTCTTTCCTTCCTCTTTCTTACCTTTGCATAAGAACTTTACTAAATTGAATTAATTTCTAACTGTAAAAAATGTTGGATACCATAACAAAAGTGAAGACACTATTTTCTGGCAGGGAAGAGAAATTTGGGAGGAGGTAGGCATTGGGACATGTATTCAACTTTCTCTTTTATGTGTCTACTTTTTGCTAACCTCAAAAATATCCTACACAGTCAGCAGATAAACTTGGCCTCTAGAAGCGATAAGTCCAGCACGCTTAACCTGACAATGTTAAAAATATCCTAAAGTCGAAACACGCACTGCTCTGGAGGTGGAAGGAAATGGGACTGGGTGATGGTGATGTATGTCATGAAGCAAAAAAGGATGAAACTGTAGGAGACCTGGCTTGTCTATGCTGTACTAGGATTTGGGCAGACCTCAGGGCTTATAATAGCTACCACACACCAAGGACCACTAGCCACTGCTCTGAAGTATTACGTGCATTATTATTTCATTAGTCCTCTCTGACAAGTCAGTGAGGTAGGCACTGCTATTACCTCCATTTTACAGATGAGAAAACAGAATCCAGAGAGTTAAGAACTTTCTCAAGGTCATGCAGTAACAGAGCCAGGTTTCAAAACCAGGCATTGTGGCTCCAGAACTGTGCTCAACACGCACAGTGCTGCCTCTTCTCATCTGTGATGTGGGTGGCCTCCCATACCCCTCCCATACCCCTCATGTCCTTAGCCTCATGCTGATTCATTGAGGTTTAGGTGCTCGCCTTTACCTAAACCTTTTCCTATCCATTCCCTTCAAATGGCCTGCCCCATGCTCTATCCAGCTTGTCTCATGACATGAAAATATAATTAACCAATGTCAAAGTGTTTAAGGTGAGTGTTATACACCAGTTATTAACTTAAATATTTTCTGATTGTTTGTTCCATGTCTAGCAAAGGGCTAAATACCATGAGGAGTAAAGACATCAATGCTATATGGTCCCTCCCTCAAGGAGCTCATAGTCAAGTTCAAAAGATAAATGTAAATAAGTCTAATGTTGGATAGAAAGGGATGTGAGCCACAGGACAGGTTAAAAAAAAATAGAGAAGAGGAAGAGATTACAGCCTGGGGGTTTGCTCTGGAGGTCGATGATGTAGCTTTGAGCTTGACTTTGAAGCCTGAGTTGAAGAAAAGAGCAGTCCCACTGGCAGAAGCAGCATGAGCAAAGGCCTCGATATAGAAAGGCAGGAGCAGATTGGAAGAATGGAAAATGACCCCGTTAGGTGGTGCAGTGGGAACAGCTGGCAGGGAGTAGGGGTTGAGTTTTGCCAAAAACAAAGTTTGGGTACAGACTGAAGTCTGAAGCTATTGATTCTCACCTTCTAGGTGCCAAATGCACAGCCGTGTGCTGATGTTCTGACCACAGCACTTTAGATCTTTGATTCTCAAATTGGGTTCTCTCAACTACCGGTGTGTGTGGGCAGGAGGTACCTAGCAATGCGCTGAAAGGACTAAATCCACAGGGTGATCAGGGTGCATCTTCTTGGAGCAATATTTTTATTTGTTGGATCGTGTTTCAAAACTTCACTTTCATATGAAAACAAACATGGGTGAGTTAACGGCATGAAATACAGCACTTGCTCGGGCTCTGCAGCTAAGACAGGAGACTTCACATGGGCCCTTTGGGGGCTGCATTTGGAAGAGACAGTCTAACTTTAACCACCAGCAGGAGCAGCAACCAATCAGAACTGGAGGAGGGTCTTGGAGGACCCTAACAACACCTGGGTTAACTTTTTATTTGTAGGACCACTGGGAGGACTGGAACCCTAAGGGCAGGGGTGGGTAGCAGCAAGGAGAGGCAAGCAGGGGCTGAGGATAGCATCCATTTTCCAGCTGGTAGGGAAGTATGTCTGTTCTCTACCAACCAGCTGGATGTCCATCCTGTCTACCTTCCCAGGAGCCCGAAGGAAACCATTGGCTTTCATTGTCCATTAAGTCAATATTGGGGAAAACTTGGAGGAGCAGTACTTTGACCCAAAGGGTGACTTCATGTGAGAGCTAGGGATCTGAGGGTGGAGAAGAGGTTTTCCAGGGTGCCGGTTGGCTCTGGGGACCCCCAAATCACAAAATCCAAGTGACCACATGCCTAAGGTTTGCTGTTGGCTTGTCCTGCCTGATATATCCCTTACTAACACAACCAAGGGAATCCCCATCTCTGAAAGTGTCCCCCACATCACAGTCTTCCCGTAAGAGAGCACAGCCCACCATGCCCTAGGCTTGCCTAATTTCACCTATAAGTATTTTTCTCACAAGTGCTTTGGAGGAAAAAAAAAAATCACCCAGACTCTTAGCAATACATCAAGGATACTTGAATGCATTTGAAATATAATGAGTATGCAGCCATAAAAGACATGCCTCATAAGAATCTTTTGAAAGAAGAAATAAAACAAATGATCCTGCCTTTGTATCTTGCCTCTCAGAGGCGGCAATGAGTCCCTTGGTGCTCTCCCCAAATCACAAACTCAGGTATAAATTACAATTAGTAATTAGGTTCTTGTGCAGGAAGTGCCATCATTAATGTTAAGCAGGCAACCCTTCCACCTTTGACTTGGCGACTTCAAGCAGCTCCCGTCTCCCCAGGCTCGGTGGGGAGGCAGAGGCTCCCAGCCCTTCCCAGCTGGCACAGCCCATGCCCCAAGATAAAATAGACAAGTGCTGCGTTCTTTCCTCTCAGCCCTTCCCGTGGCCACCATTGACCAGGTGACCCAGTTCTGGCCAGTGACATATAAGGAAGAATCTGCAGGGGGATTTTAGGAAAATCTTTGCTCTTCTCCTGTAAAGGGAGAGATGATGAGTGGGTGCTTTTGCTGCCCCACTTTTTTACTGTTCTGGACACTTCATGACAGGAGAATGGGATGCTGGAATCGGTGGAAGCCATCTTGTGAGCATGAGTGGAGATACAGTTGACACACTGGAAATGGCAGAACCAATGGATGGAAAGGCCTGGGTCCTTCTTAATGTGGATGAACTCCTGGCCCGCCCCAGAAACAACCTTCCTCTGCAGGCTTTATTATGAAAGAAAAGTGCTCCTATTCTTACCCTGCTCTTATTCACACACTGTGACTTGTGGCCAAGAGCACCCTCTATTAGTCAAGATAAACTAGGCTCTCTGGCTGTCTGTCACACTGATTCACAAATCTTAGGAGCTGAAGCACAAAGTGTTCATTTTTGATCCCCTGTAAGGCCAGAGAGAGTTGGGCAGCCCTCCTCCATCTTGTGGCTGTCAGAGCAGACCCCCAAAGCCACTGAGCTGAGGGAGAGGGGGCTGCACAATCGTGTCAGCTGTAGAAAAGGCCGGGCCTGGAAGGGGCAGATGTCATTTCCGCACCAGTCACTGTGTAGTGGGGCTGAGACAGGAAGTCCACCAGCGGGTGCTTGCAGCACTGTCTCAACTGTGCCTCTAGTTGGGAATTTAAAAGGAAGACTTGACAATATTTTACACCACAGCATCCCCAGTGTTCAGAGCATCCAGTGTCCAGGAGACATGAAAGTAGTAAATAAATATATAGACTGTCTTAACATATGAAGTCACATTAAATATGTACATATGTTAGTGAATATTAGTATTTTTTAATTCATGAATCGCCCATGTCCTTAAGAAGCTTAGTATCTGCTAGAGTCGAATGAGTAGATGTGCTGGTGTCCCATTGTGGCAGAGGCCCTTACGGAGGCAGCAGTTCGGTGGGCACTGGGGTGAGGGGGCTGAGGGATACAGGCTAGCTCGGCCTACAGAAATCAGGGAAGGCTTCAGAGAGGAGGTGGCGTATAGCTCAGGTCTGGAAGGATGAAGAAGGATTTGCTGGGGAAATGTGGCGAAGTGGAAAGCCTGAGACTCCTGAAGGAACAAACCGTGAAGAGAGCTAGCCAGTCTGGGCAGAGTCAAGTGTGCCTCTATGGCAGCAGGATAGGGAGAGGGTGTGGAGGGGCAGGTTTTAGGAGTGGGGGCAGAGGATCTAAGGGTCTAAAGCAGAATTTCTCAGTCCTGGCTGCATATTAGACTCACTCGGGTAACTAAAAAGAAATGTCCATGATCAGGTTCCCCCCACAAACCAATTAAATAAGATTCTCCCTGGGCTGGAGCGTGGGCATCCGTACTTCTTAAAATCCCCATGTGATTCTAATGGGCAGCCTGGGCCAAGTGCCACTGTTCCAGAGGTGGGCGGGGGGCAGGTTTGTTTGTCTTACTCAGAAACTGAACTTCAGCTCTGTTGGACAAGCCTTTCTCTCCTCCCTCCCTGATCTCTAGACTCCCTTAAAGGAAGTCTTTTAAGATCAGATGGGGGTAGAAAAGAGTTGCCAAAATATTCCTTTGTCATTAATTTTTTCCTTCGCACATTGTTCTTCTCGGCCTGGGTGGTCCCCCTCTCCCTTTATGTGGAGCATCCTGGGGTCTGGGAACAGCTGTGCTGGCAGCTGGAAGGAAATTTCTAGCCTCTGGAGGCTCCTGAGACAAAGACAGGGCAGATGCCAGCCTCCATTCCTGATTAATTACCAGGTGTAAGGAGGACCAGCCCCACCCAGAGGTGGCTCCCAGACCTCGGTCTGTGTACAAACAGTCTCTGCTCCTATGCGGGACTTCTTGCCTTGCCCCCCCCCCCCCGAGCCCCCAGAGCAGCCCATGGCAGAGGGCATTCCTGTAACTTTGACCAACACTGCATTGTCTACGTTGGCCTATTCACTCAACAGATACCTAATGGTTCTCCCATTTGCTAGACTCTGGCATCCTGGGACAGCATGCCCCTTTTCTTCTTAAGCAGCAGCTTCTCTGGGCAATTTGCCTCCTCTCATCACTCTGAACATGTTCCCAGAATGCAGACTCATTTTACTACCAGCCCACAGTGAATTTGCTGCAGGAACAATTTTGTAGAGTGCCTTTGAAAGCCAAGGAAGAGTGTGGTTTGTGTTTGCTGTTAGGTGCAGCAAAGGGCGGCATCTCAGCCCCTGCAGCCCCGTCTGGAATGTGGTCAGGGGTCCTGCTGGTTGCAGGGCTCGTGGACTAAGGCTTTAGTGCTGCTAACACATTGCTGCGCCTTCTGCCCTCTTAGGCTGCACCTTTTTCAAAGGTTGGATTTCCAGCTTTTGAATGATCTTTGCCCTGGCATGCATTCATTCAATGTATGTACCGAGTGTCTACTTCGTATGCATTTGCCTATTGCTATGGGCTGAGCATGCAGACACAAATGGACCCTCTATGCAGGTAGTTTACCGTCCTGCAGGAACTGACATGGGGAAACTGGCACTGGCCAGCTGTGTGTCCAGCATAAGGTCACCTTACCTTTTGGATAAAGTTCACTCCCAGTGCAGACTAGACCAGTGGTTTTTCAAACTTGGGTCCTTGGAGCCTCTGCGGAAGGTAAGGGGATTTCTGATGAGCAGGGTCTGGTCCTCTTCTCTCTCTCTCCAACTATGGCAGGTTCTCTCCTATCTATTTTATGTGCTGGAGTTCAGGATAAGATCCTGTGATGGTTAATTTTGTGTGTCAACTTGGCTGGGCCGTGGGGTCCAGATATTTGACCAAACATTATTTTCAGTGGTTCTGTGAGGGTATTTTTTTTTATAATATTAACATTGAAATTGGTGGACTTTGACTGAAACAGATTGCACTATATATCATGGGTGGGCCTCACACATCAGGCAAAGGCCTTAATAGAACAAAGACTGACCTTTCTCAGCAAGAAGGAATTCAGCTAGCACACAACCCTCAGACTTGAACTTCAGCATCAGCTTTTCCCTGGGTCTCCAGCCTGATGGCCGAGCCTGCAGAGGTTGGCCTTGTCAGCCTCCATAATTACAGGAGCCAATTTCTTAAATAGCCCTCTCTATTTATTTGTTCCATTTATTCATTTTATGTACTGGTTCTCTCTCTCTGGAGAACCTTGACCAATACAGGTTTCATCTGAAAAAGTTCACCTGCTCAACAGAACTTTAAAAACGACAAGTCTAGAAGAGCTTAAGATTCTTCCTATTTCCACTTGTTTGTGATGCCAGGTGTCCTGTCCTGGCTTTACCCACTGCTGTACCTCAAGTCTGGCTTCTCCATCCTTCCTCTGATCCTTTGTGACACTCTGACCCTTGGATGCAGCTTCCTTCCTGGTTCTAGATGTCTGCCTGCTTGGGGCTTTGTTATCTGACTTATAATAATTACAATTTAAATGTGTCTAGTAGTTCACTGTTTCCAAGTATGTTGCAAACGTTCTCTCATTTAAGCTACACAATACCTATTTTACAGAGGAGGCTGCTGAAGCTAGGATGGCTTAAATGGCTTGCCCAAGGTCGCGCGAATGGTCAACAGTGAATACAGAGCTAAATATTCTTGAACTCAAAATCCCAGGTATTTCCCTCTGTACCATGCTGGCACCCCATTTCAGATGTTACACCAGGGGACTCTAGGCACTTAATACTCCTCCAGCAGAGGGGGGCTAAAGGGTCCACTGCCAGGGAAGAGAATGACTTGCTCTCTGATTTCTGGAATGAGTGGGTGGAAGACCCTTGCAATAGAGAAAAGTGACCTCAGATGAACCCCAGCAGCTGCCTGTCAAGCCAGCATCCTCTGGAGTTGGCCAGGTTTCCCAGCACTTGCTGGCAGAGTGTCCATGATTCATAGCAATGTGGGGACTTTACGAGCCTGTGATAAAACAGTAATCATCAGCTGTGAGGTTGACATGAGATTATGGAGCTGCACAGTTGAATTGAGTTACTGTGCTTTCCCGGGGCTGTTCATGCGACGGCAGTGTTGACCTAGTGAGGTATCAGTGGCTGCAGGGCTGTGAGTGGAATCTTGCCAGGATGCCTTTCCTGAGATGGGGACTGGAGTGGGGGTGGGGACCGGTGTGGGGGTGGGGACCCAGGTGGGGGTGGGGACTGGGTTGACAAGCTCCTGCCTCTGAGTTGTAACTTCAGAGACTGTGTTGTCACGTGTGTGTGCCTGTGCACGCGTGAGTATGTGTGTGGCTGCCTCAGAGGCACAGGGTTGAGTTAGCCATCCACCTCCATGCATGGGATGCTGCCTTCTTCTCAGAGGCCACAGCTAATCTGTGGGCAATTCCTTCAAACTACACTCAGGCTCTGTGGGACCCTTCTCACCAGCCTCTCTGACATCACTCTGCCCGGATCCCCGTTCATCCTTAATGTGGTTCATGGCAGTGGCCCCCTAATGGGTTCTCTGTCTCTCTGCTGCCCCATCTCAGTGCCCATTCTCAACACAATGGAGAGAATGACTTGATTTAAAGTTCAGTCTCTTTGTAAAAAGACCATGCAACCATCTAAGTGTCATACCAATAAAATACCAAATAAAATTTGAACAGTGAATAAAAAAATAAAGTTCAGTCTCTTTTCTGCTCAAAACCATTCCATAGCTCCCCATTTCCATCGGTGTGAAAGCTAAAGTCCTCCCAGTGGCCTACAGGGTCCTGAGTAGTGGGATCCCCAGCAAATTCCAGCCCATCCTCTCCCAGGATTTGTCCCCTCCCTCACTGCCCCAGCCATGGTGGCCTCCGTGCTCCTCGGTGCTGCTCAAGCATATCACATCAAGCTCACACCACCTCTTCCAAGGCTCCACCCAGGCTCGTGCCCCTTCTGGAAGCTCTTCCCTCAGATTTTCACATGGCTTGTCCCTCACCTCCTATGCTTAGTGAGGCTGACTTATACCTGATTGAAAATCACAACACCCTCCCCACTCCACCTGTGGAGTGCTCCCTTACACTGCTCTTTCTCTTTCCCCATAGAACTTTTCAGCTTCTAACACACTAGGAAATATCTACATATCTATATCTATATCTAATTGATTATTGTTTATCTCCCTAATAGAATGTAATCTAGGAAGCAGGGATCATGTTTGCTTTGTCATTCATGTATATCAAGTATACTGTAGGTGCTCCATTACTGTATATGGAATGAATAATCAAAGGGCTGCATTTTTCCATCAGACCAGGGACCCTTTGAAGGCTGGAACTATGTTTTTATCCATAAGACTGGGAGTCCTCCTAAGGCAGAGATAGTGCATTCCCCACTAAAGATCCCCTTATTTCATTACACTATGTCCCTTGGCCCTGCCCTCCATCTAAGACTTTATAAACCATAGCCAGAGAGAGGAAGGAAGGGAGACAAGTTTCCTCACAGGTGTGGGGTATGGAGGTCCTGCCACAGCTGCTGGGTTTCTGTGGGTTTCCCCTTGTTGATTTGATGCTTCCTACCAGCTTATGTGTTAATGCATTAGGGATGTGGCTTGGGACCCCCATCCCTCTGACCTCTCTTGTCCTCTGGGTGGGCCAGTTCTAAAGTCAGGATCCCTGTTTTGTTTCTTTCCTCTGCTTTTATGAAGCCCTGTGGAGCATCCTGCACATTTTCTGGGAAATCTGCCCTCCCAGCCAGTGACTGGGGACTCCAGGCGCTGTCCACACTGTCCACCTTGTCCCACCTCCTCCCCAGCCTGCCTGGGTCCTACTTCCTCCCACTCGGTTCACCCAAATGGTGTTTGCCTCTTGGGGCCAATTCCCAAACACTGCCTGACAATCACTTGATTCTGGAATGGATATCCCTCATCTGCTTTGTCCTTGCCAGCCCCTGGTATCAAGTGTCTGAACACATGGAGGCCATGCACCATGGTGGAGAGCACTGACTGGGCTGTTGTGACACGCTCCTTTTCAGACCTCCAGCTGGGGGGAGTGTGATTAACATCATTGTGCCCCCAGCCTTGTCTGAGTGTGACAGAGCTAAGATTGGCCCACTCCGGGAATGTGGAACCCCTGTGATGGGCCACTTTGGCTTGGGAACACTGACAGCCTTGCTGAGCCTTCTCACCTGAGTTGCTGTACTCCCTGCCAGGGTCAGGCTGTACCCCCAAACGCCCAATCACCCATCCCACCCTCCCCAAATCTGGAAGCTCTCCCAGCCTCCCCTAGTTTCTCCATGTGTTTCCCTCACAGACACTGACCTCTCTCGGAGTCCCCTTTGGGGACAACCCAGATTGATATTCCTGCCTTGGACCTTGAAGCCAGACAGACAAAGTTTCATACTGTGGCTTCCCAGAGCTTCTGCATCTGTAAGTTAAAGCCAGGAATCCCTACCCCAAAAGCTGATAGTGGGATAATTAAGCAGTTGGGTGGAAAGCCCCTAACTGGGGGCTTCCCTAAGCTTGCCTCCTGCACCTTGCCTTGTTTGAGCTGATTCCAGCCCCTGACCTGGGCACTTTCCCCTTGCTCCCAGGGACCTATCTAACCTCAGCTCCTTCCACCCTGCTGGTTCCAGAGCCGATGGGATCCCAGCCCAGCAGGTCCTTGGCACTGAGGGTCCTCAGGTCTCAGGTCTCTAGGGGTGCAGGGTCCCTCTCAGGATGGCAGCTCATCAGCCTGCTGCTGAAGAAGCAGAGCCCGCACAATTTGCCCACATTGCAGCCCCGCCCCATCCCACTAATGGGTGTTTTAGAAGGAGCTTTTCCACTTGAAGCCTTTTTTTTTTAATCCTAAAAAGGAAAATTACTTGCTTAATTTAATTTGTTTAATATTCCTGTTAAAAATGAGGTTCAATTAAGATACCCAGAAAAACCATAATGTTCATTTAACAGAAGAATGAAATTTGAGTTCCACAAATGCATTTTTTTCTCTTCTCTGTTTTTTTTTTTAAATGCAAATCCAGCTAAGTGAATTACTGATCTTTATTAGATGCTTTAATTACAGGTTGTTAATGGAAATATTACTGAAATTAAACTCAAATGTGTTAACCAAAGAAAAAGCTTTATGTGTCACTAAAATAACCAAATTTCAAGGCTTTGTCGATACGGTCAATTGAAAAACCACCTGAGAAATTATCCCCTTAACCGTGAGATAGTGACAAACTTTCGTTGTAGGGCTGGTCTCTCTGAGGCCTGTGGTGAATGGACTCCATCCTTGTAAGACAAAAGCTTCACACATATGGGCCCACTCTGCACACACGCGTGGGCAGGCCCTGCACAGAGCCCCAAACCACTAACTCTGCAAACGCAGCAACAAGCCCTTTATGCATGAAGGCATGAACACAATCTGAACACGGGCACCGTACAACCTCTGCTGGGTCTGGAGATGCTCTCTGGGAAAGTCCAGAATCTCTCCACATACTTATGCATCAAAGCTTTCCTACATGTCCTCCCTTTGAGCACAGTGATATGCCTCGTAAATAAAGTCTGGCCCTGATGAAGCAGGCCAGAGGCCCTCAGGAGCACCCCCAAGATCTGGAATCATCGATTCCCAAGGGATCGGTGGGGGTGTGCTCGGCAGCCCCCTTCTGTCCTACTTCCCTCTGGTAGATTTCTCTTGAGGTGGCACTTCATATAGCCTTGTCAGCTGTGTGGGGGGAAACCATATTCCTCCAGGGTGACACAGTCTCGGGGGATGAGCTAAGCACCATATGCCACTAGGCCTCCTGTCTTAAGGCAGCTTGACTCATTTGACAAGAATTTGGGTCTCTTTTTCACTCTGATGAGCCAACCAGCTCATTCTTCCCCTTGTCCCTACGGGCCATTCTGTCCTTTCAAATTGGGCTTCAAGTGCGACTTCAAAATTTCCAATGAAAACTACCCTCGACAGGGGTGCCTGGTCTGGCTGCTGCCAAGATGCTTGTGGCATGAGGTTTTGAAACCAGCGGGCCCTGGGCTGGGGTTTCCGCACCCCTGCTCACTGGTAGCATGGTCTTGAGAAGATGGTTCACCTCCCTGAACCCGCTTCTTTAATTCTGAGAAAAGGAATTATTGTTGTTCTCTCCTGCACTCATGAGCCTGCCCAATGCCCTCCTCCCCTAAAAGTACCCTTCCACTCTATGCTCTACCTTCTCTCCTCTTTGTCCTGAGAGCTCAGTCAGCCTTCCTATGTCCCTGTCATCCTGTCCCATTCACTTTCCCTCAGTCAGTGTTCTAGCGACAAGTAACAGAACCTATTCTGGCCAGTTTAAGCAAAAAAGAAAAGAAGGGATCCTGGGTATCTTCCAGAAACTCTGGGAAGGCCAGAGAAGACATGGAACCTGCATATGAAGAGCAGTGAAAATCTTCACCAGTGGCTCCAGTAACCTTGGATATTGAGACCTGAGCTGTGGCTGACACCACTGACCATTGGCTCTGGACACCAAGACAGTCTGGAAGGGCTGACTCCAAAGTGGACACCTCCTTGCCATCCCAACCAGAAAGCCTGTTTCCTCACCTTGTTGTTTTCCACATGTAGTGTCCTGTTGGTATGGCTGGTTGGTGGAGCCCAGGATGTGTGGCTGGCCCACAGTGACAAGGGCAGCTAAGAGAGGGGCCTCCCCCTCCAGAGAGTGGCTCACAGGTTGAGAAATTTATCATGTATAGGAAGGGTGATCAGGGCATGCTGGCAGACATGACAGGCATGTGTCTCATGCTCACTCACTGGCCCTGGGGTCTCCATCTTCCAGTGTTCCACTGAAGTGCTCTGGGGACACTGCCATGTTGGGCATCTTCTTTGTCCCTCCATGTCTGTCCACCTTCCTCCATCCTGCTCTCTGCCGCAGAGGCTGAGCTGGAGGGCCTGCATCTACCTGCTGCCTTACCTGTCTTCAGGCTTCCAGCTGAGTGGGGCCAATAGGGAGCCTTGGCTGGAGGCTGGAAGGAAGAGGGAGAGAGATCCGGGAATTTATACGGCCAACTTCCTGCCTGTGGTGTCCCACTAGGCTGACTATGTCCCTCTGCCAAATTTCTGAGCCCATCAGACAGACCTCTTCACTCAGGACTCTCTGTCTCCAAGTTTGTGAACTCCTCCCTCTTCTTGGCCCTCAGCCCAAGAGCTGACTGCTCAAGCTCTTCCCTGCTATCCCTCCCCAGACATTGCACTCTCCCAAGGCTTTCCTGCACCAGGATCTACTGTGGCCAAGACCCTCTGTTAAAATACCCTGAAATTGCCAAACTCAAGAGTGTTCTTTCTTTCCTGCTAGGACCCCGAAAAGGACCATGGTGACCTTCACTTTGCCAAAGCCAGTGGACACTTCTCAGCCTTGATCTTCCTCGACCTCTTGTTTGCATTTGACATCAGAGTTCTTCCTTCCTCAATATCCCCTGCTTACTTGGCTTCCAACTCTCCCTTTGCCTAAGTCTCCTTCAAGGGCATCTCCTCTTCTGTATGCTCCTGAGCGTGGCTGTTCTCTGGGGTTCTTTTATGGATCCCCTCTCTTCTCCCTTGACATGATCTCTATATACGAGCTCATCCACCCTTTTAGTTCTAACCCCACCTCTTTGCTGATACCTTCCCATCCCATGTCTCTAGTCTACCCTCGGGCTTAAGTCCAGGTACCTACTGGGAGCATCTGCCTGGATACCATTTGAGTATCGCTAATTCAACCAAACCCAAATTGATTTGTCATCCTCTCTCCCTAACCTGTTTCTCTCCATGTTCCAAATCTTAGTGAAAGGCACCTATTCAGTCTCCCAAGACAGCAGTCTGGAGAACAGCAGGTTCTACCTTCCTCCTCCTAGGGATTTTCCATCTTGTTCCCTTCTTATGTATTTCTTGACCCAGCCCTCTCTTTCCCAACCCTACTACCAGTGCCTTGATCAGGGACCTCATCATAACTTGGGTGAAATGTATCAGTCCTTCTTCACAGATTCCTAGGATGCAGTGTATCCCAGGGAAAGCTACTGCCCTCCTCATAGCCAGTGTTAGGGATTTGAGAATGTGACCTGACTACATTAGATTCTGCTGAAAGCCCCTAGTCCTCTGGAGGATTGAGTCCATGCTCCTTAGCTAGCCCCACAAGCCTCTTGTGCCTTCACTCCTGCCCACTTCTACAGTGTTTCATGTCACTGCCTGTCTCCAAGCTCATGCTCTCATAAACTGGTTGGCTTATAATTTCAAACATGCTGTTCCACACCTCCATGACCTTGCTTATGTGATTTCCTCTAAACTAGGGGACTATTCTCCCCCTTTCCTCTCCTATCACCTGCTCTGCCTTCAAGGCTCAGCTCCTGGGTCCTTTCCTCCTGATGTCCTAGGTATGGGGACCATGCATTCGATCTTCACATTTATCATTTATAGTGCCTTTTTTCTTTGTGTCCATCAACCCTGCTAGACCATAATTTTCCTGATGGCAAGAATTGTCCCTTAATCATTTCTAGCACTTAGTGTCTGGCACATAAATGTTTATCGATCTGAATTGAACAGAAGGTATTGGGTCATCTGAGTTGCAGAGCCTCTAAAAGTCCTGATACTCTGAAGTTCTTGGGGACAGATCTACAGGGAGACCTTCTTGCCCTTACTCAAAAGTGGTTTGGGTTTCTCAGACAGGGTCTTGGGAAATTAGAGAATGTAAACTTCTCCCCTCCAATGAACAGCTCTTAGAACTGAGGATAGCAGCACATACCTTCTTGTTCTTTCCCCTGGCCTGGGAATTTACTCCAGCCAGAGTTAGACCCCCTCTGACACTCTCCCATCTTCTTAGCACTCTGCTTCTCCAACCTTCCCTCCCCTTGGGGTCTCTTCACTGGAAATTTTACACATTTTCAAGGTTGAAAGAGGCATAAAGCATTAAGATTCGGAGCAAGGGCTTAAGAGACATACAGACCTAGCTTAAAATCTTCTTACCAGCTTTGTGACCTTGGCAGTTTCCTGACCTCTCGAGCTTGTTTCCTCATCTATAAGATGGAAGTGATAATTATAACACCCAGATCATGGAGGTTTTGTAAGGATTAAATGAGATAATGGACGTCAGGCACTTAGCTCACAGCCTGGCTAGAAGGCTTAATTCAAATCCTGCCTCCCCTGAGAAATCTCTGGTGACTCAGAGCCAGCCCACAACAGTTTCCCTCCTCGGAAGGGTGTGACTGAGTCCCAAATTCTCTTTCCGGCATTGAATCACTCTCCCATTTCTGAGCCTTCCTCATCCCCCACGTGCGAGCCATGTGTTTGTTGCCTGTCTTGGCTCCCCCACTAGATTTTAAGCCACTGGAGAACAAAGATCATGAAGCAGATAATTTGAGCCATCGCAGGCAGTTTGATGGGCACCTTCCCTTCTTTCCTTCAACCAAACATCTTAAAGTATCCAGCACAAGGCTCGGTGTGTGCCCTGCTGCTTCCTGATCAGCCCTGGATGTCTCCAACAGAGTGGGGGAGGCAGGAGAAGAGGAGGAGGAGGGACAGCTGTGGGGACCATTTGTGGGGATAAGTGGCCCTTTTCTGTCCTAACACCGAGGGGCTGAGTAGCTCCTAGAAAGACTGTCACTCAGATGAAGCACAGGGAGACTATCCAGGAGATAAGCAGGCCGCTTACTCCTCCCGGC
>ML101959.1:0-13797 GCA_003697995.1 Taxidea taxus jeffersonii | reverse complement strand
GGTAGTTGTAAATAAATGTGTGGCATGTGCGGGCCTCTTGCCAGCCAGTGAGTCAGGCGTCTCCACCACACCTCCGCCAACCCTCCAGTCTTCTTTGACCCTCAGCTGCCTGTGGAAGGGGATTTACTGAGCTATGGGACACACTCCTACCCTTAAGGTGCTGGAGCACAGTCGGGACTTACTAATTGTTAGTAGTATTTGCTTACTGACTGTGTCCTATGGGCGAGGCATAGTACTAGACACATGATAGGTTCTTCAATTTCATCATGTTCACAGTGCTATGGAGTAGGTCTTCTTGCTCCATTTTACAGATGGGGAAACAGAGACTCAAAGAGGAAAAAAGTAAATTGCCCATGGTTGCATGGTCTTTGATCCTTGTTCTGGCTCTGTGCTTTTGTGCTGCCTTACTCTACAGTTTGCTCTTTAAGAAAGACACAGTCCCAGGGGTGCCAATAAACAGCCCCAAATCATATAAGGGAGTGTGTAACTCTGCACAACAGACAAGAGGTGATGCTTGGAAGTTCTGAGTAGGAAGATGGAGCAGGCTTGGGTGGGCAGGGCAGCTTCCTGCTCTGAGGTGGGTTCTTAAAAAGCGTGAGGGCTTGCCTCCTTGTTTCCCCACCTTCAGTTCCCCCTCTCCCTCTCCACCATGAGTTCATCCTGGGAGTTCTGCATTTCTTCTGTGATGGCAGAAGACAAGCCAGCCTGTTCTTAGGACCTAGAGGAGGAGGCTCCACCTGATACACATTTTCTCATCCAGGCAGAGTGCCCCACCATAGAGGGCTGTCCCATCCTGCCATGCTTGAGCAGACATGACTTCCATGCCCTGCTTCTCCCTCCCGGAGCTGAGGGAACAGAGAGAGTACCGACGAGTCTGACTGACACTGCAGGCTATGTCTGGGGAACAGAGCTTCTGTGTCTGTTAGAATAGGAAATCTCCAGGGGCTGTCGAATCAAGGGACTTTTCTCTCCACAGCTGCATTTGTGTGCTTCACTTTCATCCAGAGAGCGGACAGGGCTGGCTGCAGCTGCTCAGACACTGCATGGGAGTCTCAAGGGCAGCTGCTACATTCAGCGGAGGGACCTCCTAACCTGGAGAGTCACTGAATGCAGGTGGTGAGGGGTGGTGGTGGAGGGAGGGCAGCTGCTGGAGTACAGAGGCTCAGAGAGTTCAGGAGATAAGCTCAAGGTCAAAGAGTAGATCAGAGGAAGGAGAAACACAAATCTGCATTTCTAGGTTCTCAACACAGGCCCTTGGTTCTGATGAATACCACATGTTTCCTCTTTGGGTGTGACTTCAGCCCAGAGAGCCCACAAACAGGACAGAGAGGCAGAGGAACTCACTTGTGACAGGTGAATGTGGGCAATGCTGATCGCAGAGGCTTGCTGAGGACTTTGTTGGGGCCAGGCATGGAGAAAAGTGAATTCTCCGTGTAGGAAGGTTACTGGCATTATCTCTCATTTTAAAGACATAGAAATTGAAATTTAGAAAGACAGGTTGGCTTGCTCAAGACCACCCAACTAGCAACTGGTGGGACCTACACTGGAAATCTGAAGAGTAGAGGGTGTCTGGGGAAAGCAGTGGCCTGGGCTTCATGGAGTCAATATTTATGGGGCACCTCATGTGTGCTGGGCAGCACACCCCTGCTGCAAATACAAGCCAGATGGGGTCCCAGTCCACGCAGATGCCTAGAGTTTAAAAGGGTGGCTGAATGCGCCTCCCCTCAGATGGGGAGGAACAGACATGAGTTCTGCTCAGAAATGAGGTCCCTACAGTGCTGATTCTCCTCTCTTGCTACAGGACAGGGTCACCTGTAGCCATGCAGGATCACTTGCAATGTCATGGTCCCACTGCAGACCCACAGAACCCAAACCCAGGAGTCTGGGCATCAGTATGTTTTATAAACCTTTCAGGTGATTGCAACTGAGCACAGGCTAGGCCCACCACTGAACAGCCCCTACCACAGCATTGAACAAAGCAAACCTTAAACTAAACAATCTGGAGTGTGTTAGGACCACCAAGACTGCACCTTGGGAAGTAGGAGGGGCAAGAGTAGAAGGCAGAAACGGTTGCTGGGGAGACTCCAGACACACCATCAGGGGTTGCCCCAGATGACAGAATGGTGGTGGCAGAATGACAGGTTGATGTGAATTATCTCAAGGCTCCTGGCTGTCATCTGCCTGGGAAGATTTTATTTACTTATTCCAGTTTCTAAAGAGGGTCCTTTTACTAGAGTGTCTTGAGATTTAGGTGTAAAATTTAAAGCCCTAATTAAAATACATAAAACATAGCATGGAGCAGTTAGAGTGGCAGGAAGTGGCATTGAAAAAAACTTCATCAGCTGTGAGTATTTGAAACTGGGAAGAATCTAATTTACTGGGCAGTAAGTGCCTTGCCCTTCACACTGAAGGTGACAGTGAAGGCCGTGGGTGTCTAGGGGCCTCCACTCCTCCAAGCTGATTGTTGAGAGGTGATCTGTAAACTTCAGGATCCCCAGTCTGAGGGGAGACACCGCCCTGCCTTTAGGGATTTCCTCATCAAATGTCTAGGTGTGCAGCGAGTGTCTACACATGCATCTGTGCAAAGTTGGTTTCTTTACAGAGGAAGACACCGGTATGAGTATTTGAGGTTATCCACAGTCCTGCTGGAAACTCTGTATGTATAGGTTGGGTCTCAGGATTTTAATCAGATGTGTATATTATCCCTTATATATTTGTGATTTATAAACATGTGTCAAAGAGTATCTTTCTTCAGTATCTATCCCTCCCAGATAATGGCCAAAAAGAGACCCAGAGGTCTCTGTTTACCAATGATAAAAGCTGATAGTCATAGGATTGTGTCAACTACTGTTCTAACACTTCCCATACCATAACTCATTCAGTCCTTACAACAGTCCAATGAGATGAGGACTAACAGCTTATTTTACAATTGGGGAAACTGAGGTACAAAGCCTAACTCCCCGGAAGTTGCATGGCTGATGAGAGGCTGACCTGGGTGCCAACCAAGCTGTGCTAATCCCAGAGCCCTGGCACTGGAGTAGGGCACTGCCTGAGCCTGGCATGTTGGGCCCAGTCCCACTGGGCACTCCCTGGGACCCCTGATCCCCATGTAGACCCCACACGGCAAATGTGTCTTCAGTTTGTGCACAGGGAATCTGGGTCCTGGTTCAGACACCAGCTCATGGTGTGACCTGAGAGAGCCCTTCTGCCTGCCTGGGCCTCGGTCTTCCAACTGGAAGAAGAGAGGGAACTGAGTTAGATTCACCAATGCTGAATGCAGAAACACTGCGGCAACTCTTTTAAAACATGGATTCCTGAGGCCCCACCCTAGGGGTGCTGCTAGGGCAGGCTTGGTTTGGGGCTCCAGTAGTGCTAGGGGATCCTAGGGCACTTTCAAAGCTGCAATGAGAATGATGATTCCTACTGCAGCAGATCTTAGCAGCTAATCTTTGCTGAGTGCTTATCACGCGTCCAGGCCTGTGCTATGTGCTTCCAGTGACTCTCTCATTGAGTCATCATGGTGATCCTATACTGCTGGTGCTGTTTGAAGATGAGAAAACAGAGAGAGATGAAGTGGCCCACCAAGGTCACGAGACAGTGATCACCATAGCTGGGACATGTATGCAGTTGGCCTGACTTCAGTGCTCACTTTCATGTCCATGAAAACACACTGGCACTTGGCTTGTTCAGCTCCCTATACCACCGTCCCCAGAGTCTTGATGAATGGACAGTGGGCAGTGTGACCTCGCCTCCAGCGGCTTGTACCAGGCTGGGCAAGGTGACGCCAACTAATCACTGCCCTGCCTGTCCAACACCCACTCAAAGAGTCTCTCTTGAGATTTTGAACTGAGACATTAAGAGGGACCATTTGGGTAGTGTCGGGAATTGGGGGGATAAGATCAGAATTGGCCCTAGAGCTGGCACCTGGCAACTCAAAGGTACACTGACACTGAGTTTATGGGGACTTTTTCCGAGGAGTCTGGTTTGCAGAGAGGTGGGGAGAGCAGATGGACAGAGAAGAGAGACCAAGAGATGAGAAAGAGAAAGACATCTCTGGATGCCTTTCTAGGTCCCTGAGGCCAGCCTGTACTACCCAAAATGAGCATTGCTCTTCACCAGTGTCTTCATGATAAATCCTCTCCACTTAAGCTAACTCAGTGGGTTTCTGATGCTTACAGTTGAAATATTCCTTAAAATCCTTGCCCCGACTTCCCCGCAAAGTTTTTGGGATCAAATCACATAATGGATGTGAAAGGGCTGGTGACCTGGAAGGAACTACACCAATTATGAAATATCTGGAAAGCACTTGTAAGCTTACATATAATCAATGTATTGCTGCAAGAACTGAGACAGGAGGACTTACTGTGGGGGCAGTTTAATTAAGGGAGCTCTACAGAGGAAGCAGTTGTGCAGTGATTTGCAGGTATGGGATATGGAGGGCAAGGGAAAGAAGGAAGACCCTCCAGGCAGAGGAGAGAGGATAGCAGCCAGTGGTGCATGTAGGGGAAGGTGGGGTGGCAGGGGGCTGCCTTGGCTGCTGACCAGCAGGGATTGATCTGGGGGAACTCCAGCGATTGGATTTATTTTGGGGGGGGTTATGTGCTGGCCACCAGGGAGCCATTGGAGGTTATTGGGCAGGTGTTTTTGGAAAGACAAAAGCCATCTTAATGGAGTAGTCAAAGAGGGGAAGGGAGAGACTCATTAAGAAGCCAGTGCAGTTTCCCAGGGGGAAAAGCTTCAAGGAGGAGAGATTTCCTGAATGAGGAGTGACCAGGGCTAGGTCATACGTTGTGCTCACCGAATGGGTCACTCCATTCATTCATTCATTAAATGTTTCTGAGCATCTGCTGCACTTAGCGCTACTCCAATTGGACGTGATGTGGAGCCAATGGACTGGGCGTGGTCATTCTGGTCAGAGAGATGGGCATTTATATAACAATAATACAAACTGATACGAGATTACAAGTGGTGAGAAGAATCTGCTACAGGGGCTTGGCCAAATTGGGAAGAGGGTGGATGTGCCATAGGGAAGCCTTAGGGAATCCCAGGAAGTAAGGCTCTCCTTGTGATGTAGTCCGAGGAGAGCTTTTCTAGGTGAGGAGCAAATGGGAAGACGTTCCCAGTTCTGAGCACAAAGGCTGGGAAACTGTTCGGGTTGGGAAAGCAGGTGAGGCCTTGCAGGCCCTGGTAAAGATGTTGCTCTAGATCCTGAATGCAGTAGGAATCCGTGGAAGCATTTTAAGCAGGGAGGGGCATGACTGGATTTGTGATTTTAGAAGTCCACTCTGTATGGAATATGGAGAAAGGATGGGGGCAGATCAAAAGAGAATTCTAGGAGGCTGGTGAGAAGGAAGCATTGGAAACCAACCCTGATTATCTCAGCCCCAAAGGACCAATTGGAATGAGTCAGGGGACTCACAGAAAGAAAAGGTTCTGGGGACCTCAGTGACTGTTTTGGGTTTAAGCCCCGAGACTCTCTTTCCCCCTTCTCATCATGTTCTTGGGGCTCTCTCCATGCTAGGCATACGGCTGACAGCTGCTCTGGGGTCATACCTTCACATTCTACCCAGAGAAAAGGGAAAACTGGAGGGAAAGTCTCTGGGTGGCATACCTTATGACTGGGAGAGGCACTGGGGCAGGAATTCTGAGGTTAACAGCCCCACAGGAAGCAGACAGAGACAGAGAAAAGCCTCTCCCTAAAGGAAGGAGTAAGACTGAGAGATCTTACTGCCAGAAAATGCCAGAAGGGATGTGGCTCAGACCAAAGGGAAAATAAGTGTTGACTGTAGAAACTATTGCAATAATCGAGATGGGGAAAACCCTAGTCCCAGGAGTGGTTTTATCTTTGAAGGGGGATGGAGAGGGAGTCAGCAACATTTATGAAGTTACAATGTGCCAGGTAGTTCACTGGGTCACTTTCCCTATTTTCACTATAGCACTGTGATGTAAGACCCATTTCACAGATGAGAACACTGAGGCTCCAAAGAGCTAGGGTGGCTTGCCTGAGATCACACAGGCATGCAGTAGCAGGGCTGAGCGTTGATCCTGGCAGTTTGGGGTTGGCCCCAAATCCCATACTTTCTTGTATCCTGTGTGTTGTCCTCCTGGGAAGTGAATTTGGGAAGAGAAAATAGTGTTGTCCATTAACCCTGTTTCTAATCACGGGGAAGAAACCAAAAAGAACAGCTTTGGTGACAGTTTGAAATACAGGCTGCCAGAAAAGGCGAAGGGTTTGGGACAGATCTGGAGGTTGAAAGGTCTGGGAGACTCCAAGGCATGTGGGTTCCCCATTAACGTGGATCTCTGTGGGCTGTTTACCTCCATTCTCTTCCCCTCCCCCCAGATGTGGACTGGTTCACTTTTTGCTGATCTCCTAAATGAACAGACGATCCAATTGCATGATTTTTCTTAACTCATATTTTAGGAAGCGAGATGATTTTGCACAGGTTCGTCTGATTGCTGGATCAGCAGGCACCTTCCAACTTCTTAATCCTTATTTAATTCCTTGATCAACCTGGTTCAGCTCCATGCAGCTGACCCCTAGGCGATTCAGAAGAAAAGCTGTGTTTTCAGGAGTTAAGCGCCAGCATTGTGTTTATTCTTTAATGTGATCAAATTGTGCTGGTGTCTGTAACAAGAGGGACAGGCTCACAAAGAGGTGATCTGCGAGGTACAGAACTCAAAGCCTGGAGTCTGAATCTTGGAAATAATGCAGACAGAGGAGGGGCAGAAGAGGGCCCAGGCTTGGGAACAGAGCCAGGAGGAGAGTGGGGCTGGTAAAAGGCCCCATGGCCTGGGAACCCCACGCTGAAGCAAAGATTGCTCACATCTCAGCCAGGGTGCAGGCAGCAGAAGGATGTCACATTCAGACTGCATCTATTCAAGGTGAGGCCAGTGTGCAGACAAACCAGTGGGGATGGTGCAGTGTCCAGGAGTGGTGACAGCAGCCCCATTCCCACTAGTAGGTCTGAAGAGCCAATGGGAGGTCACAGTCATGGGGACCCAGAGGCAGAGCACGCTGTGTGGAGGACCTCCTGACGGGAGCTGTGTCCCTACAGAGTGGGACCTGGGGAACAAGCACCTCAATCTCATCTTCTCCCTCTCCCTGTCTCTTGGTGGTGTTCTTCATTGGCCAGACCCAACTGGAAGCCAGGAGGCAGAAAGCCTATTGAGGGCTCCCACATAGAGCAGCCTCCTGGGGTGCAGGTGGTGTGGGTGAGGGGAAGAAGGGGAGTGGAGACAGAGGGTCAAGCAGAAGCTGTTCAGCACAGTTCACTCCCATCATCCTCTTGGCCTCTCTGGCTCTACATTTGGCTGTGGGCTGTGGAGAAAGAGCAATGGGTGGGTGTGTAGAGGGCCAAGGTTCTACCAGTCTGCTGAGTCTGCCCTCCTTGTTCCCTGCACACCCCACCCGGCCAGCCTCGTCTCCATGTCCTTCCTTTCTCCATACCTTCCTCAGGGCTGATTAGGCAAGGGGAACTAGGCAGACAAATTGAACATGGTTTAAATGTGTGTCTCCTTCATGGTTCATACAGAGAAGAAGCAAAGTCCAGCTTCTTACACCTGCTTTGAACCTCAAACGAGTTTGGACATAGCTCCCTTTAGGAGAGAGAGGAGGAGAATCACCTGGTTTAGGTGTGCCAGGCCTGCCTTGTCTTGACTCTTATCCTTCTCAGGGTCTGAGAACCTGATGAAGTGGGACATCATTGAGACATGTTACCTCTCACTGTTGCCTCTTCTACAGTTTAGTGTGTACCTGTCCTTCCCTGTCCCTTCCTTCCAGGAAGCCTTCCTGGGATGACCCCTCCTGAGTTGTTTGCCTTTATGCCATAGCCCCTACCATTCACAAGTTTGGGTTGTTCTGGATATGGCTCTGGCAGGGTGGGTTCTGGCCCCTTGGACTGTGATCAACCCAAAGGAGAGTCTCTTTGGAATGGTGCCCTAGCTCTTCCTCCACCAACTGCACCAACTCAGTCAATGTCTGTGAGAAGCCTGTGTGGTTGGGGTAAGGCAGGATGCCTGTAGAAACATCTGTCCAGACTCCAGAGAAACACTGCTGAGAAATCAAACAATATATTCAGAATCCCATGGCTCTGCAAACAGAAATACCACCAAGCCAGGGTCCAGTTGTTGGGATTTTGGAAGCTGAAATTGTTAGATTTGGAAAGAAGCAAAGAAATCACCCAGGGTCATGGTTTACACCAGGTTTTGGCTACAGATTCTTTTGTTTCCCACAAATGTAATCTTTCATGTATTCCCATAGATAACATAAGCAGCAGCAGCTTTGGTTGAAGCGGGAAGGGGTTGGAGCTCCACTCACTCAGCCATTGATGGTCCTGAGGCCTTAAAACCAAAGGCTCCATGTAGCACAAGGCCAAAGCCCTGAGTTCATCCCTCTGCAACACTGAGGCTGCAGAAGGACCACTTGCCTGAGCCCCTAACTGGCAGCAATCCAGGCCAGTGCTCCTTTCCTATGCCAGTCCTTAGGAGCCACATGCCCCAAGGAGCCCGTCTGTGGGTGCAGAGCACAGCCCATGGAGCTGGGCCTGGCCTGTGAGGAGTGCAGGACATCTGGGGTCCAAACAAACCTTTGAAGCATCTCCTGACTTACCCCACCTTATTAAACCCCAATTACTCACCAATCCAGTTGCCAGGTAACCCAGGGCTTTGGGTTCCGGAGGGCCCAGTCCAGTTCCTCTCTTGCTCCTGGATGGGTTCCTTCCTTTCTGACCTCCTCCCAGGAGTTCCCAGGTGACCTGGCTGCTCGGCTCTGTCTGGGCTCCTGTGTGAAGTTCAATTAGCATGCTGGACTGGTGCTGGCTGGCTCCACATATTATTTGCACAGGTTAAGTATTCCTGATAAGGCTTCTCAAATCAGAGGGCTGAAATGAACTTAATTAGAACACAGAATACTCAAGGTAGAGATAAAAGTCAGCACGTCTAGGTCTCTGAAGCAACAAACTGGGGGTGGGGAGAGGAAAAAGAAACAGGTAAGGGAACCTGGTCCCAGGCTGTGATGAAACCCTTGCTTGTCTGGAACAGAAAGCAGATGGGAGCTGATTCTAGTCTTTACCCCAGAGTCCTTCTCTCCCTTCTCCCCAGAGCATCCCCTGGAGAGCTGTTGTGCAGTCCTTACTCAGGGCATCGGCAGTCCCAGGTGTGGGGGAAGAGGGAGGAGCAGAGGGATGGGGCTGGATGACAGTGCGGGGGGAAGGACATTCAATTTTTATTAAAATTTAGAGTGACCAGCAGCCTGTCTCTTCTTCCAGTGCCCATGACTTCCTCGACGTTGGGGGAGGAAGTGCTTCATCACAGATGACAATCATCCCTCACTGTTCAGGGCTTTACAGTTTACCACACCTACCTGATTTGTGAGGGGGATACTCTTTCACAAATGTGAGAGCAGTGCGTTGTCATTTCCCCCACTAAACCTCTCATGCAGGCTTTCTCCTTTAAGGCTGAGCCATGAGTTTGTCATGGGAGCAAGGGAGAGGGTGGACCTGCTTCAAACAGAGACTCCATGATCCAGAGTGCTCCAGTGGACTGGTGGGGTGTCTACTGGGCTTCTAACTGTGACCCTGGGCAGATAACTTCTCTATGCTGTGTAGCCTTTCATTGTCACCCAGGGCTATTCTAGTGCCTCCTCAGTAGAGTAGGTATGAGTGAGGTAGACACTGTCTGCTGCAGAATAGCAGGTCTGGAGGACTTGCTCAGAGGGCTTTACATAAGGGATGCCCATCACACAGAGTGGGGAGTCCACTGGTTCTTATCCTGAGGGCTGTAGGGGAAGGAAGGGAACTGGAGACGGGCAGGAAGGTAATAAGACCCACATTTGATCATTCTCCAGGCTGAAGCCCCAAGGACCAAGGCATGCTGGATTCATGGAGGAGACACGAAGAGCAGAGGAGATTCCAATTCCCTTCTCATTTAGGACTTGAGAAGGTCCTCACCTCTCAGGCTGCTCCTGCCAAAGGTGGGATGGCTATCCTGAAGGCAAACAGAGGCTGTGGTACAGATAGAGGAGGGAGGGCATGGAGTTGGGTCTCCAGACACCTGAAGTTCTGTGAGTCTGGTTGGGGAGTTTTTCTTAAGGTTCAGAGAAGGCTGCAGGGCAGGACCTCAGAGGGTCCCCACCATTACTGAGAGGCAAACTGGGACCAGTTCTATATAGAGTACTAGGACAGCCCAGCCTCAATGGAGTGGGGAAAGAACAAACCAGGTTATCAGCCTTGCCCATCAGCAATGGAAGTCCTGCTGAATACTTAGGGGAGACCACACCACCCCATTCCAATGGACACCAACCCACATACATCCAAGAACTGGCCTGAGGCCAAATACATCCTCCGCTCCCAGTGCCATACAAACACTGCCCATCTATGTAGGTGCCTGTTGGGAGAGCTGGCGGGGAAGAGAGGCAAAAAATGAGAGATCAACACTCTGTCTGCAAGGACCTGAAGAGTTCCTTTAAAGGCTGTTTAAATCATTGAATCAGACCTAGATCCCTGTATTGGGCTAACACTTAATTGCCCTCCTCCCCCATTAACTGCAGAATAGGAGAGCAGAAGACAGCTCCAATCAGCTAATGGAAAATGAAGAAAAGTGGTTTCTCGCACATCTGAGTGTGCTGTGAGTATGTCTGTGACCTTGCCACACATATATTACCTTGTCTGATTCCCATATGTGCTAGAAAATATCCATGGCTGGTCAGCTTAGAGTGGCCATGTAGTCTGGGATGACAGAGGCCATGGTGGTGTGCCCAAAGTCATCTTTATTATCGCCAGTGGCCTCTGGCTCCTCTTATTAGCATTTCCTTCTGTGTTGGGCTCTTAGCTGGGCTGAGTTTGGTGAATGAGTAATTGAAAATCTTTGCAGCATAACTCAGGGGGAAACAGCTCAGGCTGTGGAACCAACCAGATCAGACCTGGGCCGATACCCCAGCCCTACCACTTACAGAAGCATGACCCTGGGGAAACAACCCATCAACGTCACAGCTGAAGGTGAGATTTAAATATGTGTGCAGAACACGGCACCATATCCTGGGTATAGTAACTCCTCAATAAAAGGTACCATGTTTCTGAATGAATGGATGGGCCATTTTTAAGAGATTAGCATGCATGCATCATCTTATACTGAAAGCCAATATAATGTAGCATTTAAGAGTGAGGGCTATAAAGCCCAATGGCCCAGGTTCGAATCCTATCCTCATCACTTGGTGGCTATCTATCAATGGAAAAGTTACGGGACCCTTGACCTCAGCTCCCCCATGTGCATCTGAGGAGGAGGATAATGATACCCACAGAATAGGGTTGCTGTGAAGATTGAATGAGTTAATAAACCTCTTGCAGGTACCTGGTACAAAGTAAGTATCGTAGAAATGCCAGCCATCATTTTTATGACAACATGCCAATAGATGTCATTCCATGCCATCCCCATGCCTGGTGCTGCTCTAGGTCCTGTGTGGGATATATGAGCAATGTAAGACATGACATCTGGCCTCAAGGAGCTCATTGAGGAAGCCAGATGTGCATCCCCCAAGCACCCATGCTCGGGCCTGCATTATGGACAGGAGTGACACTAAGGTAACCATGTGCAAACAGCAGAGGCCACAGGGACTGAAGGGTCAGCAGAAGGAGGAGCAGAAGGACTGAGTGAGGCTTGGGGAGGAAACACGGTGCCTACAGGTGCATGGGTGGGCCAGTGCACTCTTCAGTTTTCACACATCCAGTGTCTGGTCCCTTTGTGCTCCCTAACAGTTGAGCCAGTGCTGGTGTAACCAAGGCTGCCTAGAAGTCTAGACACCTGCTGTCTTTTTCGGGACTTCATCTTCTGAAGAGCAGATGACTTTGTGCAATTCACTGGCTTCTCTGTCAGTTTCTTTAAATGTAAGATGGGAATAATAGCATCTATCCTTCCAGCCTCACAGAACCATAGCCAGAGTAAAATAAACCAGGAAGGAAGGGCCAGGCAGGTTGCTATGATCTTTGTATGAGTCCTTGGAGTCACTGGAGAAGGACTTAAAGCTGTGACCCTCTAACAGAGGAACTGGAAACTTTTATCCCTGCATTGGGGAGGGGACAGTGGTATAACCACAAAGGCTTAGAGATTTCCTTTATTTTTCAGTTTTAATTTCCCCAAAGCCTTGACATTAACCATGGGGCAAATAGCTGACATTTGTGTTTTTCCTGCACTGCAGCTATCTGCCCCTGGGTGTCCCAGCAGGTGAGCACAGAGGCCCCAAGCTGGAAGCTCCTCAGGGGAAGATGATATTGTAATCCATTCCAGGACTATTTGTTGAGTGGTGACCTTTCTTCTCTACCCCCATGAGATGCTGGTCTAGGGGGTCCCATCTGCTCACCCCTCCCCATACCATGCATGCCTACTCTCCACCTCCAGCCCCTCTTCTGCTCATCCGCCAAGCCAGAAAACAAACTTAATCACCTTGCATCCAACTTCTGCATTGCAATAAATAGTTGTGGTAGGCTTCTGAGGAGGAGAAAAAAAATCCAGCATTTAAAATATTGAGCCACTCAGAAATAATTATTCATGAGGTTCTTGTGCATGCATTAGACTTTTCCCTCCAGGCTGAGGGCCTCCTGCTGGAATGAACTTAGCCACAATTTGGCCTTTCTTTCCCTGTTTTCTTTTTACTTTCTTTTTTTTTTCTCCCTCCGTTTATGATTCCTCAACACATTCAGATTGAAACATTAAAAATGCTCATCAATAAGACATGGACAGGGCCATTCAGAACTCATCAACAGAAGGCACATACTAATGGACAAGGACCTTTCAGATGGGCTGTCCTGCAGAATGTGCCCATGCCTCGCTGTGGGTGCCCAGTCTGTTGTGGGGGAGACACAGCCCTGCCTCGGGAGCTCTAGTCTGAGAGGGGAGACACAGCCCTGCCCTCAGGGAGCCCCACTCTTAGGGGAAATTCAGTCCTGCCTTCAGGAAGCCCAAGTCTGAGGGAGGAGACAAAGCCCTGCCCTCAGGGAGCCCCAGTCTGAGAGAGGAGAAACAGCCCTGCCATAAGGAGCCCCAGTCTGAGGGGAAACTCATTCCTGCCATCAGAGAGCCACAGTCTGAGGGGGAGACACAACCCTACCCTCAGGGAGCCACAGTCTGAGGGGAGACATATACTTGTACTCAGAGAATCCTCAGTCTGAGGAAGGAGAGACAGCTCTTGCCCTCACAGTGCCCCAGTCTGAGGGAGGAAACAGCCCTGCTCTCAGAGGACTTCCTGTCTGATCAAAGCTTCCATTCTGATCTGGGAGACAATTCTCTCAATCACAGTGACTTTCTAATAGGAAAATGTGCTTGAGGGTTCCATTTTCAGTGGGGAACTGTACTCATTCATCCATCCATTTAATAATATTTATCAAACACATGTTGCACTTCTATACTAAGCACTGATAAGCACTGGGGAATTCACCTAAAAGACTCAATCCTTGTCCCTCACAAACCCATCTTATTAAGGAGGCAGATACGTGAATGTTTTTACAATCATCTATGATAAGTGCTGAAAGCAAGGTGACTCCACAATTCTGGGGAGGAAGACAGCCTAACCCTTCCTTGGAGGAGCTGGCATGCCTTTACACTCATGTTTCCCTTGTCTCCATTTTGTTGTGGAGTCCTGAAAAAACTATAGAGATGGGAAGAAACAGTGTGGAATGTAGACTATCTGAATCTCTGTACTGATATTTTTCACTCATCTATGAATTTGTTCAGTAAATATCATTGAAGACCATCTAGATTATAGTATTATATCAAATTTAGGGGCTTGAGAGGGGCCTAGGCATA
>RCUC01131848.1:0-42995 GCA_003697995.1 Taxidea taxus jeffersonii | reverse complement strand
ATGCCTTAAATAGCGCACAGCACCAGGTAGTGTTTTCAATGCAGGACTGATACCCATCTGACAAGAACCGCTCTAGGAACCTTGTGTTTGCCCCCTCAGACTCTGTGCTTTACTGAAATATGCAAGGCAGTGGGGCATGCTGAGAATAAATTTGATATACAAGCTGATGAGAAAGTCACATGATCTTAGGGGTCCCACTAGACACAGGAATCCCTTCTACCTTAACCTGTGAGAAGCAAATGCCTTCTGAGTAACAAATTGTTCTCCATTCCTAATGGCCTTTCTCTCACACTTTCCTTGATTAAAGACCAAGCTTCATACCCTTCCCTTCGTGCCCCAGATTCTTTCCCCAGTTCATGTAGTAGCACGTGCTGTTTTCTCTGCCTCAGATGGCGTTCCCATCCCTAACTCTCCCTTCTCCCTGAAAAACTTTTAACTCTTTTCTCAAGAGTCAACTCCCATGTGACCTCCTCGGGGAAGTCTTTCCTGATTCCCCAGGTAGCTCTACTCTCTAACACTCACTATGATTTTTTATGCTTCATCTCTTTATGTCTCTGTCTGTACACTAAACTGAGACATCTTCCGAGGCAAAGGCCACCCCTCTTAATTTCTATATCCCTTAGAACATACCAGAAAATCCAGTGGGCATATAGTAAATTACTTTTGAATGAAATATGTCCTTCCTAGGGGTGCCTGGGTGGCTCAGGGGGTTAAAGCCTCTGCCTTCAGCTAGGGTCGTGATCTCAGGGTCCTGGGATCGAGCCCTGCATCGGGCTCTCTGCTCGGCGGGAAGCCTGCTTTCCTTCCTCTCTCTCTGCCTGCCTCTCTGCCTACTTGTGATCTCTATCAAGTAAATAAATAAAATCTTTAAAAAAAATTATGTCCTTCCTAATTACAGCTTGCATTTTGGAATTGAAAGAATGAAACAACTCTGGTATACTCTCAAGTATTAGTAAAATAGTAAAGGAGTGTGTGAAAATGTTCTTCCTTTTATCTCTTACCTAATTTCATTGACTCCCAAATTCATGTGCATTCCAGGTTTCTGTCATCTCTACCTGCCAGCAGATGAGTTTCCAGAAACTTACACATTTGATGTAGACACCATGAACTTCCCCACGTCTAACCTCTGTTTTGTGGGGCTCTTATCAATGATTGATCCCCCTCGGTCCACTGTACCTGATGCAGTCACCAAATGTCGAAGTGCGGGGATCAAGGTGGGAGTTATTTTCCTGACTTAAGAAGTCCTCCTTTTACGTTATCTAAGGATGTTTGTCACAGGAGATAGTATTTAAATCTCAGATAAATATCATAATCCCCCCTTCTTATCTCTATTTTCACTATACTAAGATTCTAGTAACTGTCCAATAAAGGCAAAATATTATGTCTGTGTGGAACAAACCACAATAGTAACTGCAGTGAGAACACCATGAATTGATTTTATCTTGCCGTAGACTATGATAGACAATAAAAGGTTTTATTACTTAATCTTAAGTTTTGGCCTCCAAAACCCATTTGCCTTCATATTACCAAAGCAAAATAACCAATTCAATTACCATGTTAATAGCAAGACTATGGAAGCAACATGAGGCTGTCTCTAGTACATGTCCACTAGCTCTTAGTTAGTAAGGTAACATCCAAGGGAAAGTGCCTCCTCTAATGTCAGAAAAGGAAATGTAAGAAGCTCAGAAGCAAGGACAGAGCCAAAGAGATTAGTGTGTTCTTCAGAGACAGTTTTGTCTTTGATCTAAAGTTCAAGAACTGCCCATAAGGCAAACCATGATAATCACTAATATTCTACCAGGTCATGGTAGAGTAGGTGATAATGTCTGGCCAGCCAAGTTTCTCATTGTCCACATGCCTTTCTCATTGTTTGTTTTCTAGGTTATTATGGTTACAGGTGATCATCCAATCACAGCCAAAGCTATTGCCAAGAGTGTTGGTATCATTTCAGCCAACAGTGAGACAGTGGAAGACATTGCAAAACGCCTCCACATTGCTGTGGAGCAAGTTAACAAGCGGTAAGCACAGAGCCAATGTAGCAGAAACTAAAGTTCTTATTCAATTCCTTATCCCTGTTAGCTCTAAAGAGCTGTGCTATTTGGAGCAAATCCTCTATTTGCCCCACACTCTCTCAGGGTAATGCCAGGCTGGTACCATGGTACCACTGGTATCATGAAAATTACCTGTGATATATTCCTTATATGAAATTTAAAAACCTAAAAACCCAATGGAGCAGATCTGAAAACTTCAGTGCCACATTTATTTAGAGTGAGAAAAACTGAAACAAAATGTACATGAAATGACTTGCCATTGATCCAGTTGTATAACCAGGAAAACTAAGAACCCTCTGTATTTGGTGCCCTTAGTGATTATTTTAAGTATTTATTCAGTTGCTTCATAATGTGTAGCTATATGAACATACAGTTTTCTTTTTTATTTGGTAGTAAGTAGAATGAAAGCTTCCTGAGGAAAGACGCAGTTTTTCCTTCTGTCTCCTAATTCTTGTAATCATGTCTGTCCTTTAGTCCATTCGTCCATCCATTCATTCATGTGTTACTTCTTTCAACAATTGTTTTTTTCTTCTTGTTGTTGTTGTTTTAAAGATTTCATTTATTTATTTATTTGAGAGAGAGAGCGCGCAAACATAAGCAGAGGGACAGGAAGAAGCAGACTCCCTGCTAAGCAGGAAGCCCAAGGTGGGGCTCGATCCCAGGACCCTGGGCCCATGACCTGAGCTGAAGGCAGATGCTCAACCAACTAAGCCACCTCAGTGCCCCTCACCAATTAATTTTTGAGTGCCTACAATATACCAGGCACTGTCTTGGACACTGGAACTGTAGTAGCAAACAGACCAGGCACTACCTCTGCCCTTGGGGAGCTTTCCATCTAGGCAGAGGGACAGAAAAATAAAAGCTACTTCTGATGTGATAAGTACAGTGAAGGACACACAGAGGACAAGGGTTCAAGCAGTGGGAGGAGTCCAATGTCACCTGGACTATTGGCAATTTAAACGATTAAAGACTCCAAAGTCTCAGTGTAAAAATAAATGTCATTGGCTTTCATATAATTTCATGAATGTGGGGGGAAAATGGAGAGACCATTGAACCTCTTCTGGTTTACCCAAGCATTTATACTCTTCAGAATACAGACCTGTCAGTTAATAAATTATTACCAGGGCAACAAATTACCAATTAAGACGACCACACAGAATTCTAGCTTCTGGGCACAACAATACCTGAAAGTCTGAGAGTATTCCAGCACTCCTTTGTGTAAACAACATTCATTGACAAAAGCTTTTTGGAGATTTTCTTAACTTCTTTTTTAAAATTTATTTAAATTAAATTAGCCAACATATAGTACATCATTAATTTTTGATGTAATGTTCAATGATTCATTAGTGTTAATCACATCACGTGCCCTCCTTAATGCCAAAAATAATAGGATTATACATAACCATGCAACTCACCTCACTGAATGGGAGATGGGATAGATAAATTTGTTCACGTTTTCAGCTATCCACTTTAGCAACTGTAGCTTCACGATCATACAATAACTGTACTTTTGCAGCTGTGGGGAAAAAGGACAAACCCTTTTCTTCTTATCTTACTTTTATATATATTTTTTTAACCAGAACATGGGAACACCTAAGTTTGAGTCAAGTGCTAGGATTCTGGTATTTAGCACCAACAGGAAAACACAGACCTAAAAAAGCTCCAAACAAACATGTAAAGAAAAAGGAGTGCAGTGTTTAGAGTAGAGTGTATAAGCTAAGATTTGAAAACGAAAATGTGGAGTGTTAGCCAAGGGAAGGTAAGGTGAGAGGCACGCATGACTGGCAAAGGGGAAAGACCTGTGAAGGCCTGAGGGCAGTGGAGGGTGTGGGGCACTCAGGGCTGGGAGTCCCACGGGCTGTAGGGGAGAGCCAAAGGGTGAGGCTCAACAGCAGCAGCTGCAGCTGGGCTTGCAGACCATGTTAGGGACTCTGGGGTCTGCTCTAAGCACAGTGGAGAGTCTCTGAAATGGTTTAGCAGGGAACATCACAGTCAGATCTGCATAGTCAATAGTTTCTAGAACCTTAATTTCATCAGCAGCAGACAGTAGTTTTCCCTGAAGAGGACCTCAATAATTGTTCTGCCTACACAGCTCATTGTGCCATAGACACTATAAATCTGAAATAAGCAACAATGAAGAATGGTTACCATATGTTTTCACATAAGCTGAAGTCTGGGACCCAAAACATATGAACAGGAAGGTTTTTTACCCTCTTTTTACTCCTTAAGTCAAACATTGTCCCACAGGTGTTTCCACCCGTTTCTACAAGCAAAAAGCTACTTGGCCTGTTCCGATTGTATATGAGAAAATGGCCTTCCTGTTTCGCCTCAGTTTACTATCTTGAAATGGGGACCAAAGTGTTCCCAGACCTCATAACCCCTATCTTCCCACTAAAGTATTAGTGTCAAGGACATTGAGTTCCAGGTGAAGTCAAAGAGGCTTCAGCCCACTTCCTGCCCAGAGCAATGTTTCAGCCTAAGATCCAACCTTTGGCCTCACTCAGTTCCTTCTGGCCTTTCTAGGGACGCTAAAGCTGCAGTAGTGACTGGCATGGAGCTGAAGGACATGAGCCCAGAACAGCTGGATGAGCTCTTAACCAACTACTCAGAGATCGTCTTTGCCCGGACGTCCCCCCAGCAGAAGCTGATCATCGTGGAGGGCTGTCAAAGGCAGGTGAGTGGTCAGCAGCACCCAGAGAACCTTTCAGGTCTGTCACTGTCCTGTGGGGAAACACAGGGCTGTGATTTGAATCCCAGATCAGGGCTATGACACTTTTTAAACCTCTCGAGAGACAATTCTTTGCCTATCTTTATAAGCTTACATTTCTACCCTCTCGGGGCTGCCCCTCCACCCTCCTTTGAGAGCTTCCTGCATACAGGGCTTTCTAACAATGAGACATTTGGTCCTGTGGTAGGTGTACATATAGAAAGATTTGAAAATGTAAGATACAGAAGAAAAAATGTAAAGACACAATATATAAAAGATCCACTTTAGCCTGCCACATACAATGGTTTTAATTATGGAACACATCTTGTTTGGAGTTTGTTGTTCCTGCTTCTGGGATATCCCAGCTTTATCTTTTCCCAAAAACAGGCCATTCATCTCAGTTCCAGTTGGCCCTACATCCTCCAGAGGAAAGGGAGACTATGTTGATCTTCTCTATCTATGACCCCTTAGATCTGCTGATTCCCATTTTCTCATGTGTCCCCATAGAATGCAGTTGTCGCTGTGACAGGAGATGGCGTTAATGACTCTCCAGCTCTAAAGAAGGCAGATATTGGGATTGCCATGGGGATAGCAGGTTCTGATGCCGCCAAAAATGCAGCTGACATGATCTTGTTGGATGACAACTTTGCATCCATAGTCACAGGGGTGGAGGAAGGTGAGTGAGGTCTCAAATGGTCTTACAAAGACCAGGGGTCACCTGGGGGAATCAAAAGCAAGTCCTATGAAAGCAACATCTTTGCCTAGGTCGCCTGATCTTTGACAACCTAAAGAAGACTATTGCTTACACCCTGACCAAGAACATTGCTGAGCTGTGCCCCTTTCTGATCTACATCATTGTTGGGCTTCCCCTGCCCATTGGCACCATTACTATCTTGTTCATCGACTTGGGCACAGACATAGTAAGTAGCACTAAAGGGGACAGATTCTGATAACTGACCCAGGAGGTGTAAACTTTGGGGCCATTACCTTCAAGGGTGAGGAGATGGACTAAATCAGTGCTCCTCAAACTTCGATGTGATGGGGCCAGAAGTTCTAACATAAAAGCATTTCTAACATGCTTTTAAGTGATGCCAGTTCTGCTGGTCCACCAGCCACACTTCAAAACAAAGGACTAGAGAGATCTGTCAAATGTTTGGAAGTTAAAACCACTTCACTTCCAATAAGAGCTTTCAAAGACATGAGTTCTTAACCCTCCCGCCAGCATATGCCATTGGTCAGTTTCAGTTCACATGCCTCCCCTCCTCTTTGAGAAGATAGAGCTATCACCAAATAGCCCTTGTAACAGGGCTCAATGGCCTATGTGATAACCCACAACTGCCCCTTGTCAAGTCAAAGAATCCGTGATCTGGAAGCCCCTCACCTACATGCAGTTAGAAATAGAAGGTATTAACATGTGATCAGGCCTCACATTGACCTACAATAATATCACCTAAACCCTTCCCTCTTCTGGTATGTATCCATTTAAGAAAGTACCAAGACAGTTACCCACATGGTTCCAGCTTATATTAACAAAGGGGGAAAAAGGCAACAGTGAGCTAGCTGAATTCACAGTGAGAATGCTCCAAATGGCCACCTCCTACCCTCTTGTTTGATACAATACCCAGGCAATCAACACATTGCAGAGAGACGAGTGATATCTTTGCCTTAGAGGGAAACTAGGGTCCTCATGGTTTACAGTCAGATCATTTTCCAGACTCTTTCAATTCACTTCTTTTTTTCCACTGCAGTGCTTCTCACAATGTGTTTCAGGCATCACCTGGGGATTTAGAAACACAGATTCTCTGGCCCCAGCTCAGACCTTGGGAGAGACCCCAGGTGGGAGGTGGGGGCCCAGCGATCTGATCTTTAACAAGCCTTCCAGGTGGGAGGACCTGTGAGAGAACCAGTGTGTTGTAGTGGCATGCCTAAGGAGGAGAGGATGGTAGGAGAAATCTGCCCAGAGGGGGGAACATGTTTTATAACTAGCATCTTTAGAACTGCCAGCACATGGTGATAATAAAAAAGCAGATTGATTTTTAAAGCAAACTCTTTTTAAATTCTCTAGAAACAATGAACCCCCATTGCGTACACCCTGGATAGGCTAGTTCCATAACCCTACCACCACCACAGTCTACGGGCCCCACCTCCCACCCTGAGGCCCCATGGTTATGCCACTGCCATTATCGCTCTGTTGGTATGGCACAGTGTTTCAGGGCTAGGCCTCACGAACTGTCTCTCTTCTAGATCCCCTCCATTGCCTTGGCTTATGAGAAAGCTGAAAGTGACATTATGAACAGGAAGCCTCGCCACAAGAAGAAGGACAGACTGGTGAACCAGCAACTTGCCATATACTCTTACCTGCACATTGGTACGATGAAGCCATTGCTAACCTGTCAGACAAGGGACCACCCTGAGAATTCATTCCAGTCACAGTCAGAAACTGTTTTTCCTTGGGGGCAGGGTTGGGATGAGAGGAGGAACTGAAAGGAAAGTGAGCACAGGCACAATTCTGAAGTCATATATAGAACCTCTGTCCTTATCTCTTTTGTACTTTTAGGCCTCATGCAAGCTGTGGGAGCTTTTGTTGTATATTTCACTGTGTATGCACAGGAGGGCTTTAAACCCAGCATTCTCATTAACATCCGGGTGGAATGGGAAGATAGCAATGTGAATGACTTGGAAGACAGCTATGGACAACAGTGGGTAAGGAAAGGAGGCTCTGCCTTCAAAGTCCTGCTACTCCCCTCCTCTCACTGCCTTGCCCAGACTGATGCAGAGCTTTCATTTTCCTGGATAGCCTTAATGAGACAGAGAAGGTGGAAGTTTTCTTAGTTAATAGGGCTTATGGGCCCCTTTGTTACATTGGTTTGGCCTTTGCCAGAACTCAGCCTCCTCTCTCGAATTAGATGCCTTGCGCTCACCTTCTTACATTGGCTTTGCAGTTGGTATGGATAAGTGACAAGTCCAACAATACCCACAGTGGAGCCAAATCAAATAAGTTAGCATCTTCACTACCCAACTGAATAAAGAAAAAAAAGTTTCTTTCCAAACACAAGGAGGTGATCCTCTGTCAATCTTGGTGAGGTGGGAAGAGAGTAAAACTTCATAGAACTATATTGAAATATTCCTGAAGTTTTCCCCCTGGGGTTTCACAGTCTCCTTTTTGTCCATTGACAGACATGGTACCAGAGGAAATACTTAGAATGGATGGGCTATACGGCTTTCTTTGTTGGCATCATGGTCCAACAAATAGCAGATCTAATCATCAGGAAAACCAGGAGAAACTCCATCTTCCAGCAGGGTCTCTTCAGGTACTGCCCACATCCAACCTGGTAGTTCAGCCTTGAGAATTCGATGCAGTGGTGATGAAGGTTGGGCCTATAATACATGAGGCCTTGACTCCCCTGCGTGTGTGGTCCTGTGGCCATGTGAATTCAGAATCTGTTTGTCTTTTATGTTTCTTGTAGAAATAAAGTCATCTGGGTGGGGATTGCCTCACAGATCATCATTGCGTTAATCCTCTCCTACGGGCTTGGAAGTGTCACAGCCCTGAGTTTCACGATGCTCCGGTGAGTTCCCCTTAAACAGTAGACAGGAAAGAGCCAGCCCTGTCTGAGCTGTCACAGCCTAAGATTCCAGTGGGTTCTTTCCCCTCAGGCTTTCAAATGAGATAAAACCAAATCAGTTCTATTTTAGTCAGAGAGTTTGACCTGTAAGTTTACCCAGAAGAGGCAATGGGTTTTCTAAACTTCACCATCCCATCTCTACCTTCATTCAGTAGGCCACTTCAAAGACATATATTGCTTCTACCAGTCACAGTCCAGTTTAAATAAGAAGCTTGCCAGTTTTATGTTGTATGACCCAATGGATGTGTTGTTCTTTCCAGTAGGGCAGAAAAATGAACAAGAAGCCCTCTGCCCACTGGCAGGGTGCTTGGCCCTTTCTTTGGATACATTCAGACTTACCTTCCTCCCTTCTCCTTCCAGGCCTCAGTATTGGTTTGTGGCTGTGCCATTTGCCATTCTGATTTGGGTGTATGATGAGGTGCGAAAACTTTTCATCAGACTCTACCCTGGAAGTAAGTAGTAATAGGATTTTTGAGAGACTCTGCTTATCTACTTCAACAGACTCCTGATTTCTCATTAACATTTTTCTACCTCTACAGGCTGGTGGGATAAGAATATGTATTATTAAAAACACCCTACTTCCCAAGCCTCCCAGTATTCTTCATCTTCTGGTTGCATCTGGAATACCACTGCAGTAGCAACTTATCAAAATGCAGAAAGAGAAGACAGAAAATAGTATGAAAGATACTTACTGAGGTTTTGTACTTTCAAACAGAGATTCAACTGTTTATATATGATTTGCCTCTCTATACCCATTTCCCTGTTCAAAAATATGTGGACTTCAAGGGAAGAACGACATGTTGATATGTATATAAAGTTCACTCACATTAAATAGTCTTGGGTCATCCAGTCACCTGCTCAGATATTCCTGCTAGATAAGATTGCGCAAACCTCCATTCCATACCCAACTAAAAGTTCAGTGACCTTCCTAGATTCTCTGAATGGGACTTCATCAAGATCAAAAGCTTTTGCACAGCAAAGGAAACAGTTAACAAATCCCAGAGAGTTTTTAATTTCATAGTCACCTTGCTTAAAAAAGGTTAATTAGCTGAAGGTTTGCAAAAGGTGGAAGTGATGGCAGGTTTACATCACAGCAACATGGGCAACCTCAGTTTTGACTCTCAGACATACTTCTTAACTGTCCCCAGTCACCCAGCTGCATGCCTCCTTATCCCACATCACCTCACCCGTTCTTTGGGGCCCCCTCTCCTCCCAGCTGGACTCCTCCTTCCTGCCAGCTGGACTCTTCCTTCCCATGTTGCCCTCCACCTCTACCACCAACTCCAAAACTGAGCTCCATGTCCATTTTGCACATCCCAGCTCCAGATGCTCTCCCAACCCAAAGAGGTTTTCATTTACCATGATTCAGCCTCAATAGGGAAGCACTGGGGTTTAAAATAGTAGTATTTATTTCACGTAAAATGGTTGCAAAGCACTCTCTGGCACTAATTTTATACCAGTTAAGTTTCATGCTTTAACTTCGCTTTATTCATGTGTGACACATACATCTATGTTGACAGCCCCCTAGGAGGCCTCTTTTTAAGTAAAAGATGTTTTATAAAACCCAGTATAATTGTTGTATTTTAATTAATTTGAGTTTTTCTAGAATGCAGAGCATAGAGCACAAAAAAATGAGATATGATTTCAATTTTTTTTTTTGCCTCATCATTTTGCTTTTCTATGGAAGGTCTAAAAATACAGGATTTACCTTCTGAGCTCCCCTCAACCAACATCCCTGCTCTCTATCCTGAGTCTGATGTGCCTACATTTTTAAGTTAGGATTTCAGGGGGAGTATACACCTTTCATCAGTAGCACTGGGGAAAGTAGTTTTCACAGCACTTGACTTGACAGAACCTGAAAATTGCAATTTTGTTAAACTTTCCCACTCCTTGGCCTACCCCATCACTTCTTCTCCATTACTAATTTAGACAAGGACATTCTGCTGCTGATGTCTCTAGGCTGGTGTCTCTGGGACAGGAAGAGGGAGATACAAAGCCACACTTCTGTGGCATTTTCTCAGGGGTCACACTGAGAAGCATGAAAGAGGTCAGGGGCCACCGTTGTAACTTTTTGTGAATAGATTAGAATGTATAGTGTGTATTGTGTGTGTATATATATAAGTGAACCATATTGGTGTCCTCAAGGTCTTTCATCTCTGTTTTCAACCACAATTATCACTGGGCTAATCTCACATCAGTAGTAGCAGTGAACTGGAAACTTTTCAGGCAGCAACATCATGGGCTTCTCATTCCAGTCTTGACAAGGCAGCTAATGCTTTCTAAACTTCAACTAAGAATAATTTGTCCTCACTCTGTTTCCTGCCAGACTGTCTGAGTGCTCCTGGCTGTGACGGTTGGCAGCTCTCGGTCCTGCCAGAGCCAGCTAGGGAAGGCTTTTATAAATATAACACAAACCTCTAAGGGATTTAACTTGAGGTTGGAAGGAGTAACATTTGAAATACAAGTCTCTTCACAGAAGGAGTCCTGTCTGGAAAAACTCATATTACACATACCTACTCTTACAAAAAGTTGACCCTCAAATATTACAAACGACTAATTTAAGGAATCCCAGAAATGAGACTCATATATCAAGTAGCTTTGTTAAGTGGTAGGCAGAATAAGGCAATAAAGTCCCATATCAAAGAATTGTTTTGTCTTGTTTTGTTTTTTGGAGGGATTATTTCACTGGCCCACTAAGGAAGGTCTAGATATGCTTTAGAAACAATAATAGAGTTAACTTTAATTGGTGTGGCACAGTAACTCAGGGAAGTAAGGATGAGGCTGGATTTATTGAGTCTGTTTTTGTATTTTGTAATTTTTTAAAAAGATTTTATTTATTTATTATAGAGAGAGCATGAGCAGTGTTAGTGGGAGAGAGAAGTAGGCACCTCCATGAACAGGGAGACTGATGTGGGTCTCAATCCCAGGACCCTGGGGTCATGACCTGTGCTTAACCAACCAAGCCACCCAGGTGCCCAAGTCTTTATTTTAACTAATATATGTTTTACTCTGATTATAAAACTGCAGCTTGTCTTAGAAAATTTGGAATATCCAAGAGTAAAAAGGAAATTAAAATCACCCTAAATCTCACTATCTAGTAATATATCTAAGCAAAAGAGCACTTATTTTCTTGGGGCTTTTCTTCCCCCCCCTTGGGGCTTTTTTATACATATGTTTATTTTTAGGCAAAATTGAAATATAAAGTTTTCCATTCCGCCTTTTTATTTACCACTGAAGATGTGATTTAATGATTGTGCAGTATTCCGTATTAAGAACACTTTAATTGTATCCCCACTGTTGGGTGGTTCATTTGTATCTGACTACTCATCTTTTTCTAAAAGGCTGAACCAGTCCTTAAATCTTGTACTACATCTCTGATTATTTTATACTGACTCCTCCAAATGGAGTGGAGGGTTGAGATCATTTTTAAGAGTCTTGATACACATTACCAAGTTTACTTGCAGATAAGCGGTATCAGTTTACATTCCTGCCAGCCATAATAAAGTATTTATTTTGCCTGTCATAAAAGATATGAAGGCTCAGTCAAATATAAGAGACTTTTCTTCATTCAGCCAAGATGTATGGAGTGGCTGCTGTACAGTGTGTGCACACAGCAGAGAACAAGACAGAATCATGGAGCCAATACTCCAGTGGAGGGGCAGAAAAAATCAGAAATGGAAAAAAGGCTTTAAGAGACATAATGAGGCTGAGACAGTAAGCTGTAGGATGGGGAGGGGTGGTGATCCTACCTTAAGTGGGTGGTCAAGAAAGTTCTTTTTGTGGAGGTGAAAGAGAAGAAGCAGTCATTGTCACGAGCAGAGAGAAGAGAATTCTGGGATGACCAACAGTGAGGTGTGGCAGGGACAGGGACAGCAACAGGAAGATTGGTTCATCAGGCAGTTGGAGAAATAGGCAGGAATCATAGGGTCTCATAGTCCCTGGGAAAGAGGTTGAATTTCATTACAAATACAGGGTCACACTATTGAAGATTATTAATAAAAGCAGTGACTTGCTCCAGTTTACATGTTATGATCACTTTGACTTCTGTATAGAGGACAGGAAGAGGGAGGCCAGGCAAGAATGGATGCAAGGAGATGAGTTAGGCAAGGAAAGCTGCGATTTAGACTAAGCCGGTGGTGACAAGTATGAGAACACCTGAATGTGAAGCACCTGGCCCCTGTGAGTGTGTGTGTACCTTTAACTCCATAAACAGACTTCCTTGGAAGAATTTTGTAAGGGAGGTTACCCGTAGATGATCCAAATCAAGCCACTAGAAAGCCCACCAACTTCCCTGGCTGACTCCATGTTTATCAAAATGGGGGAAAGAAGAGATACTAAGGCAAGGATCTTCCTCCCAGGGAACTTCTTAAGTAGAACAAGATATACATTTAAATGCACATATGCTAGTTGCTTCTGACTCTACATTTATAAAGGGAATAAGTTCTCCACATTCATTCATTCTGCTATCATCACTCTACTTGTGGAGTGTAATGTCACTTAACAGGACAGTAACAACAGCTGATACTTATTAAAAATACCTGTTATAAAAAAAAATACCTGTTATGTCTGGGCACTGTGATAAACTCCTAAAAGCATGATCTTATTAATGCTCACAATGACCAGACCAGTGAATAGTGTCAATCTCACATTACAAATAAAGAGACTGGGATTCAGGTAAGTGACTTGCCCAGCACTGTGGATTTCTTCTGCTCTACTAAGTAGCTCAATTTTAGAATCTGTGAAGTGATGGGAGAATTTGTGCTTCCATGAAAAACACCCTTCAGGTGTTACTAAAGTTATCAAGAACTGACAGCAATTCAAAATATTCCTTGTCTATAGATATGTAAATGCATCCCATCCCATGAGGGACAGTCCCACTTCCTCTGGAAAGGCCAGGTTTATTCCTTTTGCACAATCTTCTGACATTCCTTGACTACAAATAAACATGTGTTTTTTGTCCTTTGAACCGGTTCTAAAAACTAGTTCCCTCATCTATATAATGAGCCAATAAAATCTTTAATACTTGTTCATTCTTTAGTTGTAGAAGAGCCATGATTTTACCCTTTCTTTGAAAAATATGAAAACAGAGGAAGAAAACTGCCTTTTCCTTTCAGGGGCTCTTAGCCTTGGTGCAGCTGGACATCTACCAACTCAACGTGGGCTAATCTCACCCAGTCAGCTGCCCAAACAAGCTCCAGGGCCTGTCTTCCTTTTCCACTTTTGCTTCATTGATGCTGTTTTTTCTGCTTCAGACCAGATCTCTGGGCAGGTTCCTTCCTCCTCTCTGACATACCAGAACCGACTGGGGATTTTATCTTCTTGGTCCAGAGGCTCTAAGATAAAGTTTAATGGAAATTTAAGACAAAAGCCTGATTGACTTTAAAGGGATAGAAGCTCCCCTCTACAGAGTTGTTATAAAGATAAACTGAGATACTATGAAGAAAAGTACTTTGTAAGCCTGAAAGTACAAGAGGTTACCAGAGGTTTTTTTTTTTTCCTTCTCTGCATTTTATAGTTATAACATGGAATTTCTCCCTCTTGCTTTCATTTTTCAACAAAATCAAGCACCTGCTAGGTAGCTGCCCACTAAAAGATGTGAGGAAACTAGGATTGATCAGTGTGGTGCTAGTCTCAGAGGAGCAAATAATACATCAGGAAGGGCATGTTCGTATATAAAGTATGGATGGAGGGCAAGGTTTGATGCAGGCAGCAGAGGCACAGTGTGGTAAGCATGCAGGAGATCACCCTCAGCAGTCCCCTGAGCCTTCAGGAGGTGGGCTTCAATGGCAGAAATGAGGGAAAGCATCACAGTGAGGGTAAATATTTAGTGGTAAATAAAAAGGCAGAATGGAAAGGAAGGGGTAGGGGCAAGAGATGTGTCCCAGGGGGTCACAGTGTGTCCCAGAAAGCCAGCTCCCTCGAAGGTAGGTTTTAAGCTGCCTGGGTGTAGAGACACATACCTTCTGGACCCTTTGAGCCTGGGTGTAGTAGTCTACCTGATCACACTCCCGGGGCTGCAATATCTGTGACCAAACCCCCAAGAGACAGAAATAAGATTGGCTGTGAGACTAAAACTCAAATGAACACATCCACGGCCAAAGCAGAGATGGCAAAATTACCTTAAATAAGAAGGTCCATGTTAAAGACTGTCAGTCAGAAAGAAGCTGTCCATGACAGAGACAAAGAAAAGGAACACTAAAGCCTGGTAGGTATGTCCACTCATGACTGTCAAGGGGAAGGAGCCTGGTTCCACTGAGCCATGTGATGGCATCCGTGGCAGGTCTAGTCCTAACATAGGGACAGGCATGTCAGGCCCACATCAGGTCACAAAGCCACATCTGCTTCCTCTAATTCAATACTCATCTGTTGACTTTCTGACGTCTGATGCAAACAGAGGAGGAAGGCCTGGCTGGTGAATATGAAGACCTCATGCCCCAGACCATCACTTCATGATGTAAATTCATTAAACCAGCACTTGGTTTATATACTTGAGCCTCTAGGACATCAGTCATGGTGGAATGAGATTCTAAATCCATCAATTCCCCAGAAAAGTCTAAAGGGTTGTTGGCCCTAATAGGTCTCTGATCATTCCCTTTAATGTCTAGGGTAGGAAAGCTGGTCCTAGAGAAGAGTGGAAGGTAAGTCAGGTAGGCAGACTGTGGAGCTCTTGAGTGCCTAGCTCAAGAGTCAGGACCTCATTCAACAAGCAATGAAGGATGAAGAAGGCTGAGCTCTTGGGGTCATCAGTATTAAACAAGCCCATATGTGTAAAGCACCTAGAAGAGTTCCTAATACCTACTAACAATTCAAATGGTATTAGTTATCCTCATCCAAACTTCACAAGTCCTTATTGGTCTACAAGGCCCTATGCAGTGTGCCTTCAACCTCTATGTTGTGAGCTATTCATACAGGCCTTGATCTGGCCCCGTTAGGATGCCAAGTGGTCACCCAGCTTGGGGCCTTTGTGCTCTCTGCTCACTCTACTGGAAATGTCTTCTCCCAAACACCCCAAGGCTTCTTTCCCTCCCACCCTTTTGAGATCTGCCTGATGACAGTAAACACCCCAACACCCCTTCACCCCAACACTCCTCTCCCTTTTCCATGCTTCATCTTTCTCCATAGTAGTCCCCAGCATCTAATATGTTCCATGTTTCACATGCTGATCTGTTTGATTGCCTATCTCTCCATGGACAAGACCTGGGATGTAAGCTCCTAGAGGGCTGCAACTTTGGTCTCCTTGGTTTGCTGCTAAGGCCTAGCAGAGTGGCTGGCACATAGTACATGCTCAATAAATATTTGATGAATGGATGATTGGAGGAGCTTGGAACAGACTATAAACAAGGGGATAAGTCAAGAAAACAGGCTTAGAAACATAAGCATGAAAAGAAGGGGGATTCAGAAAGGGGATTGTTCATAGTGGAAAAGCATCCTGGGCTACCGAGTCAGATAAAGCTAGTGTAGAAACTCTCTGCCATTTATTACATTACTGTGGCATTCTCTGGGTCTTCATTTGTCATCTCTAGAATAGGGATAATCATACCTGCCTCATGGGGCACAATACCTATGAGGCCCTCCATATCTTTCAGTTTCTGTTCCTCCTTTTCAATTTATAGTCACCATATGTAGACCTATCTTTTCATTAACACTCACATACATATGGGGTGCTTGGGTGGCTCAGTTGGTTAAGTGTCTGCCTTCGGGTCAGGTCATGATCCCAGGGTCCTGGGGCTGAGCCCCATTTTCTGGGAGCTTGCTTCTCCCTCTGCATGCCTGCTCCCCCTGCTTGTGTTCTCTCTCTGTCAAATAAAATCTTTAAAAAAACCACGCATATACATATATAATTTTAATAAAGGGGACATTATACTTTATATATTTTTTTCTCATCTTAACCATTTTTTTAAGTATAGTTGACACACAATGGTACATAGTAGAGTCAGGTGTACAACTTATTGATTTGACAAGTTTATTCACTATGCTATGTTCACCACAAGTATAGCTACCTTTTGCCTCATTACATAATTACTACATCATTGACTATATTCCTCATACTCTGCTTTTTATTCCTGTGACTTATGCATTCCATAACTAGAGGCCTGTATCTCCCATTCTCCTTCACTCATTTTGCCCAACCCACTTCCCTCCTCCCCTCTGGCAACCATCAGTTTGTTCTCTGTATTTATAGTTCTGATTCTGCTTTTTGTTTATTCATTTTTTAGATTCCATTTATGAGTGGATACATGGATGGTATTTGTCTTTCTCAGTCTGACTTACTTCACTTAGCATAATACCCATGTTGTCTCATATGGCAAGATCTCATCATTTTTATGTCTGTGTAATATTCCATTGCATATATATACACCATATTTTCCTTATCCATTTGTCTATTGATATTTAGGTTGCTTCCATGTCTTGGCTATTGTAATTAATGCTGCAATAAACACGGGTGTGTTTATCTTTTTGAATTAGTGTTTTCATTTTCCTTGGGTACCTAGTAGTGGAATTATTGGATCATATGGCATTTCTGTCTTTAATTTTGTTAGTAACCTCCATACTGTTTTCTGTAGTGGCTGCACCAATTTACATTCCCACCAACAGTGCACAAGAGTTTCTTTTTTTCCACATCCTCACCAATACTTATTGTTTCATGTTATTTTATTTTAACCATTATAACAGGCATAAGGTGATATCTCATTGTGGTTGTGATTTCCATGTCCCTGATAATTAGTGATGCTGAGCATCCTTTCATGTATCTGTTAGCCATCTGTAAGTGTTCTCTTTGGGAAAATGTCTATTCGGGTCTTCTGCCCTTTTTTAATCGGTTGTTTGGGGGTTTTTGGTGTTGAATTGTATAGTTTTTTTTAATATATTAAGCCTTATCAGATACATCATTGCAAATATCTTCTCCCATACAGGAGGTTGTCTTTTTGTTTTGGCTGATGGTTTCCTTTGCTGTGTAAAAGTTTGTTTTTGCTTTCATTCCCCTTGCCTTAGGAGACATATCTAGAAAAATGTTGCTATGGCTGATGTCAGAGGAATTACTGCCTTGTTTTCTTCTAGGATTTTTATGGTTTCAGGTCTCACATTAGATCTTTAATCCATTTGAGTCTATTTTTGTATATGGTGTGCAATCTTTTCTTCATTTTTGCTTGTTTTCCCTTGCCCCCCTACTCCAGGTAACATATATTATCAAACTGGTAATAAGTTTTCTTCACTTTTATCCATGCTTATATAACCATAAAGAAATAAAAGGTAGTAATAATACAACATTAATTTGAAAGCACTCAGAATGGAGTAAAAGTTAACCTGGAAAATATGTAGAAAGTAGCAAATACAGGTAATTCCCTCATTTCTGCATTCACTCAAATTCTTGGCCTTTGAGAAAATCCTCCTGTAGGCTACCTACCCCAGGGGTGGCAATCTGCACATGCTTTCCTTCAAGAAAACAGGAAACAGGTTTACCAACTACTCAATCAGTAGGGATAGTGTCCTCTAGTTCTTTTTTTTGGGGGGGGGGGGGGTGGTAAGGAAAAAGGATTTTAATTCCATTGTAATTAACATACATTGTTATATTGGTGTCAGGTATACTGTCTTCTAGTTCTTTTATATTCCTCATGGAGCTTATTCTACTTTTAAATGAATAACAGACTCTCAGTACTCATCAAATAGTGAAGAAACAGAAAAGGAACAGACTGAACCCAGGCTAGGGTGTGTTGATTGTTTGATAGAGTGATAAGTAGTCATTAATGGCCATTATAATTTGTAAATTGAGCACACAAAGAAATAACCTCTCTCCTCTTCATTCTCAAACTTTATGTAAAAAGTAGTCTTCCTTAGGAGGATATAGACTCCAAAATTTTACTTCCAGGTAAAACCCCTTTTTTTCCTTCAAAGAAAGTATTCAGAATGTGTCCTTTCATTTGTAATTTTATAAAAGTTTACATTGAATATATAAAGAAAGTGGAAAAATTCTAAGTTGCTGTGAATGTTTGATATTTTTCCCACTCTGCTAAAACCTACTTTCTCTTCCAAGTGAGATGGTTTCAGAAATTCCAATAAAAGAGTGAGGAGGCAGTCTGTGGTCAGTCTTCATGGAATACGTGTGCCTTGTAATTATTTGAATATGATCTGCTTAGACTTTCACTCTATTTCAGTCAGCTTCCTTTGTTAAAAGGTAGCTCCCTTGCATTTCATTATGCTTATACCTTCTGGAAATGGATAAGTGCATGTTTTATCTTGTTTTACAAATAGATCTACAAAAGGTCACAGAATATAGCATCTCCTGTTTAGGTTGTTTGGTGTGTGTGTATTGTTTATTCGTTTTCAGTTTTCTAAAAAGAGGAAAATACTAAAAAAAAAAAAAAAAAGAAGAAGAAGAAGAAAGAAAGAAAGACAGACACATACATTTACTGCTTGTGCTTGCCCTGTCCTAAGTTCCTTGAGGTCTGACTTTTTTCTCCACCAGGACAGCTCTCACCAGGTGTGGTGACCCCTTCTCAGTCCTCATTGCACTTGGTCTCTTGCAGCATCCCAAACCATATTTTAGGCATTCTTTTTTTATTTCCCTGGCTCTGAGCCCTCCCTGAGCAGGATGGAAAGAGGCCATGTTGATGTGATATCACTGAACAACTATGACATACAACTGGGAGTCAGAAAAACATAAAGGCAGTTTGTAATAATGTTAATAGATATAGGCCCTGGAGTTAGCCTACTTGGGCATCATCAAGCCCACCAATCAAAGAGCATCAGGAAAACACCTGCAGTCAAATAAGCAAGGTTGAGTTAACTTGCTGCTTTAAAGGAAAGAGCACACCATGAAAATCATTGGGCTCTCAGTGCAGTAAAACCTGGAGGGTCTCATTTTAGGATCTGGTTCATCCTGGGAGATTCTAAGGAGGGTCTGGGGGAGCAAGAGTCAGTTTTGATTGGGTACCATCAAAAAGCAAGGGCAAACTGATGTTCAGGTATCTTGGTAATTTTTATCTGGGAGATGGGAAAATTAAAGGGGGCTAGAACCATCATGGATAAAGAAACTCACATTAGCTGGAAGAAAGGGATATTTAGTTATTTCCAGTTGCAGAGCATCTTGTCTCTTTCTAGGATCAGACATGAACAAAGTAGTTGTATTTCTATCCTGTTCCACCCTAGCCACAGAGTAGATTTATCTGAGTCTTGGTTAGAGTTTGAAAATTGTTCATGCTCAGCTGGGGGCATTGTGGCCTGTCAGCTGCCAAAGCTGTTTCCTTACCTATGCAGTTTGAATTGATTTAGCTGTAAAGGCCTGTACAAATAACTTTCTCTCTGTGTACTTTGTTTCCTCCTCTGTAAAAATTATCTCACCTAATATTATTATTGTAAAGACTGGAAGAGTTAAGACACATGAAGTGATAAGTATTGTTCATTGTACATAGTAAGCACTCAAGAATCGGTAGCTACTATTATCAGTGTCATTCTCATGATGATCATTACAACTTTCCATTAGCTTAGAGAAGATTTTTCTGAAGGAAAATGTTTCCAAGCTGGCATGATCACTTGTGTGAGCATGCACATACACACACATGACCAGAGGCAGGATTTTTCCAACGCTGTTCTCTCAAGAAGCTGCTAAAAAGGCAGTGTTGGTTTAGATCTGTTAAATAAGAAAGTCCTTCACCAACCTTGACAAGAGTTACATTACATATAAAGTTCAACCCTGAAACAAATTAAAGAAGACCAGGGGAGCCTTTCTGGGCCCTGAAATCCTCTAACAATTTTTGCAAAGTATGAGTTTCCCCAAATTAATCTACATCTAGTAAGAACAATAAAAAACACACCAAAAAATATCCCAAGATCTTCTGTACTAAGAGGGTAACCATATAATTTATCACTCAAATTGGGACACATATGAAAATAAAATGAAACACTATTAATAAGTATGCTGAGATAGCATAAACCAGGATGTCCTCAGCTAACTGGGATACATGGTCACCTGTGCAGTAGGTGGTGTGACCTGGCAGAAAAAGCACAGGTCTGGGGTCAGACCCTCCATCCAAACATATTCATGGATAACTCACTTAACCATTCTATACTGCAATTCCTTCAAATGTAAGGGAACAATGATGATGCTCTCTTCATCTCAAAAGGATGACTTGAGGAAAGAGATATTAATACTTATTTAAACCATATCTCATCAAGTATGTGATAACATGTTTCCAATGTTATTAAAACATTGGAAATGTTATTAAATGTTATTAAACATTTTCTATAGGGGTTCTAAGAATCTGGCCTCTTAAATTCTTTTTTTAAAATATTTTTATTTATTTATTTGACAGAGATCACAAGCAGGCAGAGAGGCAGGCAGAGCGAGAGAGCCCGATGAGAAGAGAGCCCGCTGAGCAGAGAGCCCAATGTGGGGCTCAATCCCAGGACCCAAGATCATGACCCAAGCCAAAGGCAGAGGCTTAACCCACTGAGCCATCCAGGCGTGCCTGGCCTCTTAAATTCTTGAAAAAAGGACTTATGCTCACAACCAGCAACCTTGCCCTACTTAGCAGGTGGGATCAAATAAGGACAGAATGTAGGGCTTCCTCAGGAGAAAGGTACCTCCTCTAACCACCAACTGTTCAAACAGCTTCCTTGGGAACCAGTCCAGAAAGCTGTTCCAATCTTTAGATACTAAACCCAAATACTCAGACTATCTCCAGAATGGTTAGATCCTCAATATGTGTCCAGTTTTTACCACCTAAATGTGACAGCTTTGGGATAACAGGGCAAATTTGTATGGTCTAGCCCTTTTTAAAAAAGATAGATAGATAGATAGATTGATTGATTAATTGATTTGACAGACAGAGAAAGAGAGCATAAGCAGGGGGAGGAGCAAAGGGGAGAGACAGACTCTGAGCTGGGTGTGAGCCTCACACAGGTCTCAGTCTCACAACCCTGAGATCAGGACCTGAGCTGAAATCAAGAGTCAGCGGCTCAAATGACTGAGCCACCCAGGTGCCCTGGTCTTGCCCTTCTGATTCATCTGCATTTTCCAGAAGGTAGCAGCCATTCTATTTATATATTATTCAGTTAGCTCTTTCACAAGCAGTAATTGACTATTTCACACAGTGCATTATTAGAGAGAGGGTGTTGCAGCCACTCTGATTTAACAGAATGGACCCCACCCAAAATTTGGTGATGTCAAAACTATTGATTCTATACGCACACCAAGAGGGTATAGAAAGGTTTATTATTCACGTAATGAGACTTTCTGCTCCCAAGCAGGTCCAAAAATGGCTGTGAGAGCAGAGAAAGGAAAGTGGCTTGGGCTTGTACTGTGGTAGGGATGGGGATGGGTTGAGGATTCCAAAAGAGAGAATATCCAGGCTTTATTATTATCTTTTCCAAATATAGAACAGAAGAAAAGAGATGAGTGATGCTTAAAAGCTATCAGCAAACGTCAAAAAGGAGTATGACTCCTTACTACAGAGGATATGTCTGAATCAAGTCAGCTCAGTGGGACAAGGAGGACAAGGAGGACAAGCATAAAGAAATAACAGGCAGGGGTGCCTGGGTAGCTCAGTGGGTTAAAGCCTCTGCCTTCGGTTCAGGTCATGATCCCAGGGTCCTGGGATTGAGCCCTGCATTGGGCTCTCTGCTCAGTAGGGAGCCTGCTTCCTCTCTCTGCCTGCCTCTCTGCCTACTTGTGATCTCTGTCTGTCAAATAAATAAATAAAATCTTTGGAAAAAAAAAAGAAATAACAGGGCACATCTGATTAAGGACTCTTATCCAAGTAAACAAAGAACTCTTAAAACTCAACAATAAGAAAGCAATCCAATTAAAAAGTGTTAAGGGCCTCTGAAACTAATAATACATTATATGTTAATTAACTGAATTTAAAAAGTGTTAAGGCCAAAGACCTTAACAGAGGAACACCTGGGTGGCTCAGTCCATTAAGCATCTGGCTTCAGCTCAAGTCATGATCCCAGAGTCCTGGAATCAAGTCCAACATCAGGCTCCTTCCTCGAAGGGGACCCTGCTTCTCCCTCTGCCTGCCACTCTCCTAGCTTGTGCTATCTCTCTCCCTTTCTGTCTGTGTGTGTGTGTCTCTCTCCCCCTCTCTGACAAATAAATAAAATCTTTAAAAACAAAACAAAACCTTAACAGACATCTCACCAAAGAAGATATACTGATGCCAAATAAACACATAAAAAGATGCTCCACATAAGATCTCATCAGAGAAATGCAAATTAAAACAACAATAAGAAAACCACTATATACCTATTAGAAAGGCTAAATTCCAAAACACTGACAACACCAAATCCTAGTGAGGATATAAGCAATAGGAACTCTCATTCATTGCTGGTGGGAGTGCAAAATGTTACAGTCACTTTGGAAGACAGTTTGGCAGTTTCTCAAAAATTAAACATACCCTTACTATATGACTCAGCAATCATACTTTTTGGTATTTACTCAAAGGAAGTGAAAGCTTATGTCCACATAGAACCCTGCATGTGGCTGTTTATAGCAGCTTTGTTCATAACTGCCAAAACTTGGAAGCAACCAAGATGTCCTTCAGTAGATGAATGGATAAATATACTGGGGTACCTTCAGACAATTGAGTATTATTCAGTGCTAGTAAGGAATGAGCTATCAACCTCAGCCCCAGCAACTTCTTGCTAGACATGTTGCCAAAGGCAGGGGAAACAAAGGCAAAAATGAACTATTGGGACTTCATCAAGATAAAAAGCTTCTGCAGAGCAAAGGAAACAGTCAACAAAACCAAGACAACTGACAGAATGGAAGAAGATATTTGCAAATGGCTTATCAGATAAAGGCCTAGTATCCAACATCTATAAAGAACTTATCAAACACAACATCCAAAGAACAAATAATCCAATCAAGAAATGGGCAGAAAATAGGAACAGACATTTCTCCAAAGAAGACATACAAATGACCAACAGACACATGAAAAAATGCTCAACATCACTCAGCATCAGGGAAACACAAATCAAAACCACAATGAATATCACCTCACACCAATCAGAATGGCTAAAATTAACAAGTCAGGAAACAACAGATGTTGGCAAGAATGTAGAGAAAGGGGAACCCTCTTATCCTGTTAGTGGGAATGCAAGCTGATGCAGCCACACTGGAAAACAGTATGGAGGTTCCTCAAAAAGTTGAAAATAGGGCTACCCTACAACTCAGCAATTGCACTACAGGGTATTTACCCCAAACATACAAATGTAGTGACCCAAAGGGACACGTGCACCCCAAAGTTTATAGCAGCAATGTTCACAATAACCAAACTATGGAAAGAGCTGGATGTCCAACGACAGATGAATGGATAAAGAAAATGTAATATATATATGTATATACACACACACACACACACACACACACACACAATGGAATACTACTCAGCCATAAAAAATGACATCTTGCCATTTACAACAATGTGGATGGAATAAGAGGGTATTATGCTAAATGAAATAAGTCAATCAGAGAAAGATAGGTATCATATGATTTCACTATATGTGGAATTTAAGAAACAAAAGAGAGGTTCATAAGGGAAGAGGAAAAAAATAAAGCAAAATGAAACCAGAGAGGGAGAAAAACCATAAGAGACTCTTAATCATAGGAAACAAACTGAGGGTTGCTGGAGGAGAATGGTGTTGGGGGAAGGTGTAACTGGGTGATAGACATTAAGGAGGGCACATGATGTAATGAGCATTGAATATTATATAAGACTGATGAATCACTCACTCTACCTCTGAAACTAATAATACATTATATGTTAATTAACTGAATTTAAATTTTAAAATCTATTAAAAATGTAAAAGAATACCCAGAGTTCTTAAAAAAAAAGAGAGAAAGAAAGAAAGAAAGAGATGAGCTACCAAGCCATGAAAAGATAGAAGAAACTTAAGTACATATTATTAAGTGAAGGAAGCCAATCTGAGATTACATATTGTATGATTCCAACTATATGACTTTCTGGAAAAGGCAAAATTATAGAGACAATAAAATGATCTGTGGCTGCTAGTGAATGAGGAGTGAGAAGAGATAAATGGGCAAAGCACAGAGGATTTTTAAGGACAGTGAAAATATCTTATGATATAATGATGGATATATATCATTATACATTTGTCCAAACCCATTGAATATATAACACCAAGAGTGAATCCTATGGTTAACTATAGACTTTGGGTGATAGTAATGTGTCAATGTAGGTTCATTCTTGGTTAAAAAGAAAAAAATATACCATTCTGGTAAATGATGTTGATAATGGAGGAAGCTATATCTGTGTGGGAGGAGGTGGTACATGGTGTGTCTTTCTCTTTCTCTCAATTTTATTGTAAACTTAAAACTACTTTCAAAAAGAAAAGAGAAGAAGCAATACTGGAGATATCACAGTTCTATAAGACCTACATGGTGCTGAAAACTGTGCTAGGCACTGACTACAGGACTTTTTTTAGTGCTTACTTTTTGTCAGACCCTGTTCTAAGGACTTTTATATATGTTAACTCAATTAATCCTCACAACAACCTTGAGAGAGAGGTACCATTATCAACCCATTTTGTGGATGGGAAAAACTGAGGCAGAGAGGGTAAGTGCATTGCCCAGGTACACATAATTAGCTTTAAGTAGCAGAGCTGGGAGTCAGACACAGCCAGTCTGATTCCACAGACTATGCTATTAGCCACTGTGTGATATTGTCTCTCATAAATAAGGGATCAGTCAATGCCTGTGAAATCTAAAGATATTCAGTTTCTTCTACTTGAAGAGAATACATTCTCCAGTAATACTTTCATCGTGATTTTTATGTATTAACATAAAAAATAAACCTCAAAAATACACAAATAGTCTACATAATTTTTACAATTCCATTTAGTTTTGTAGAATCAGTGGGAATTAAATGGGGGGGGGGTGTAGGTTTACTACTATATTTCTATTTTGTAGGAAAGAGAACCATGGCTCTGAGAAGTTAGGTCTGCACTACATTCAAAGCACTGCAGCCAGACCTTTCCAGGACCCCTCTGCGCTTCACCTAGATCAACCTCTGAAAGGTAATTTCAGGTTCAAACAAGGAGCAGAACTGGCAAAATTGTGAATTGATGGAGATCCCATTTTCCACGTCTCACTCATGCAATGTGAATGCTAACACAGTGTGGCCGTGGAATTTTAGGAAACAAAGTGTAATGAGAAGGCTGCTTCTTTCATCTTCATCTTCATCTTTATATTCATATTCATCTTTACAAGTAAATGATGCCCTTGGCCACAGACCTGGATTCTTTCCACTCATTAACATCTCTAGGAACATGGGAGGTCAAGTGTTATTTAAGAAGAGCATTAATTTAAAGCAGTTTCCAGAAAAAAAAAAAAAAGAAGAGCATTAATATCTGACACTTGTTAATAGTGAACTGTTTACAAAGCCCTCTCACACTTAATTCTCATCATAAGCCTGAGAAATGACCTGGGCATTTTACAGGTAAGGGGAATGAATCTCAAAAACATTCCCTGGCCTTATGTTGCACAGAGAATCAATGACAGAATGGAGTTTATCTGCCTTCTTGTATGGAATATTTTTCACGAACCCAGTGAATTCCTCATTCAAAATTCTTGAAAGATGGAGGGACTAAAACAGAAACTCTGAGCAGGCTGGGAGTCAATGAGAATCCATCTTAATTCATGTGCCCACTGGATCCCTCTGTATCAGGCATTGTGGGAGCCTTCTGCAACTATTATCTTGGTGAACCCTGTAAGCAGCTCTACATTATAGGGACTATTATCATGCCCATTTTGCAGATGAGGAGAAAGAAGCTTGGAAAGGTAACATAACTTGCTCCAAGGTCACAGGGATAATAAGTATCCATAGAGCCCTTTAGCCAATCTAAGACTTCCTAGTATACTGCTCTGCCTGTGTGGTATAACAGGCCCATTTCCTTGGGAAATAATATCCTGGGTAGGAGAATCCCCAGGCTATGAGGGTAACAGCTCCTTATCCTGGAGCTAAAAATAACAACTGAAGCTCTTCTACCCATTGCTACCAACTCCTCCCCACAAAATAAAAGAGAGAGAAAGTAGCTGGATCCTATCATTCCCCTGCTTAACAGAATTCAAAGTTTTAGCATAGCTTATAATGCTCTAACTGATCTGCCTTGCCCACCTCTTCAGCTTCATTTTGTACTATCTTCCTCACCTACAACCACTAACAAGAAGGGTGTCAACATGGGACGCCTGGGTGGCTCAGTTGGTTAAGCGGCTGCCTCCGGCTCAGGTCATGATCCCAGTGTCCCGGAATCGAGTCCCACATCGGGTTCATTGCTCGGCAGGGAGCCTGCTTCTCCCTCTGCCTCTGCCTGCCTCTCTGTCTGCCTGTGCTCGCTCTCTCTCTCTAACAAATAAATAAATAAAATCTTTAAAAAAAAAAAAAAGAAGGGTGTCAACAGCACTTTGCAGGGCATAATATGGGAGCCATTGTTAGGAAAATGCAATCTGTCTCAGAAAAGCAACACTAGGGGTACCTAGGTATCTCAGTCGGTTAAGCATCTGCCTTCATGATCTCAGGATCCTGAGATGGAGCCCTCATCAGGCTCCCTATTCAGCAGACAGCCTGCTTCTCCCTCTGCCTGCCACTCCCTCTGCTTGTGCACTCTGTCAAATAAATAAAATCATTTTAAAAAGGCATACATGTACCCCAATGTTCATAGCAGTATTTTTTTTAATCTTGTTAACATATAACATATTAGTTGCTTCAGGGGTACAGGTCTGTGAATCGTCAGTCTTACACAATTCACAGCACTTGCCATAACACATACCTTCCCCTATGTCCATAACCCAGCCACCCTATTCTTCCTTCCTATCCCCCAGCAACCCTCAGTTTGTTTCCTGAGATTAAGAGTCTCTTACGGTTTGTATCCCTCCCCCTCCCATCTTGAAACAAAATGAAACATTTTTTCCCTCCCTTCCCCTCATGACCCCCTGCCCTGCCTCTCAAATTTCTCATATCAGAGAGATCACATGATAATTGTCTTTCTCTGGTTGACTTATTTCACTTAGCATAATACCCTCTAGTTTCATCTATGTCATTTCATAGCAGCATTGTTTATGATAGCCGAATTACGGAAGCAGCCCAAGTGTCTATTGACTGAAGAATGCATAAAGAAGATGTGATATACACGTATGCAATGGAATATTATTCAGCCATAAAAAAGAATGAAATCTTGCCATCTGCAACAACATGGATGGAGCTAGAGAGTATAATGCTAAGCAAAATAAGTAAGTCACCCAGAGAAAGACAAATACCATATGATATCACTCATTTGTAGAATTTAGGAAAGAAAACAAATGAGCAAAAGAAAAACAAGAGAGACAAGGTAGGAGACTCTTAACTATAGAGAACAAACTGATGGTTACCAGAGAGGAGGTAGGTGAGGGGATGGGTTAAATACACAATAAGGATTAAGGAGTACACTTGTGATGAGCACCAGGTGATGTATGGAAGTGTTGAATCATATTGTACACCTGAAACTAATATAATAACACTGTACAGAGAACTTGGTGATGGTGGGAATCCATCACCTGGATTTAGCCTTGGTGGGAAATGTCTGAAGGAGGCACTGAGGATTTGAGAGCAGCTTTATGTAAAAACACAATGATGAACTGTGACATTAAATAAACTGTTTTCACTAAAATGAGTTAATCCAGTGACCTGGCCTATAAAAATGGTTTCCAAAAACTTCTTTCAATTCTAATGTTTTATTTGCCCTTAAGATAAAAGGTGAGGGGGTTAGAGGAGGTAAAAGGAGGACCTCTGAGAAGAAATAGGAGAATTAAATGTCCTGGCAAGAAAAGAGTGATAAATGTGACTATACTGTCTCAGGCTACACCACCACAACTCCTGTCACCATTCTTCATAATTCTCATATCCTCCCTTACTACAGTGAGCTTAAACACACCTTCATTTATTCCTTTATCTCTTCTCTGAAGCCATCATCAAAACTGACAGCAGGTATTAGAATCGTGCCCAGTGCTATGAACCACATCAAAGACATATCTAACTTGCATACAGAGAGTAAGGATGACATTTAGAACACAAAATGGCAGCCATAAAATACCACAGTGAGACAACATGAAGGAGTGTCTCTCCTTCTCAAGCTTTGCATGAAATGTTTTTATTCTTTTACAATATCTGAGAGGAGGGATGGAGAGCCTTGTGTCCATGAGAAATGGACAGGTAAGGGTTTGGAAAGGTGGAGACAGAGGCTACAGATATGTGCCTACCCACTCCTCTGACCAGGATTCCTGAAGAAAGGCTCAAGGGCAAGACTGCCTTAGAGCTAACAGCATAGCATACACAATCAGCAACTATTAAGATTCTGAAACAACAGGTCATATTTTTCTACTGAAAGTTATCTGCAAACTCAGCTCCTTTCATCTGCTTCACCACAGAGTAGACACAGAGTCTGAGCTTGGACTGACTGTCCCTTGGAGATTTTCTAATTTTCTAATTTCCAAGTTGTTAAACTTGCATCAATGTAAACAAACAAAATCTCTGTGAACATGGGTGTTGCTTCTCCCTCAGTGTCTATAGATTTATGTTTCCAAGAGGAAAAAAAATAGATGTAGACAGCAAGGAATGTAAGTCTTGGGATGGAAAAAACTAGGTAAATGTACATACACTGAGAAGTCAGAAGAAACTTCAGCTATGTAAGGCAGTCTATCTCTCAGTGAGCTTCACCTGGACCTCCTAAATCAGAACCTCTAGGGCTTGGGCCTCTACATTCCCATAACCTCTCCAAGGGATCCTCAAGCACACAAAAGTCTGAGAATTACCAGATAGCTTCTGCTGGTTAAGTTTGGTTTAGTGGTGTCTAGCCCACACCCAACTTAGTCAGAAAAGCAATCACTTGCTCTGGCAAATGCAGACGGAGAATTCTCCTAATTAATGAGTCTTGAATAGAGTATAGGAGGAACATTGGAAGATGCTAACAGCCTGCTGGCCTATAAGAAGGTTCACAAGGGTCACAAGCTTTCCTCAGGCCCTTCAGGTTACTCTCCCATCTTTTAGGACACCAGAATGGGGGTATTTCTGCAATCCCCATCTTGTCCACTAACAGCCAAGTTGAAGTCCTCAAATCTGATCAGAGCAACAACTGTTATCTCTCCATTAATCCAAAATTTCCTATCTATAAGTCCATCTCTGCCACAATTCCCCAAAGTAAAGTCTTCTGGAAGTGGTTGTGGAAATGGGTATAGCAAAATATAGGCACACAGACCAGAAATCAGAACACCCAAGACTCTGATACTACCCAAGAAACCCTGAACCCAAAGGTCAGAGGCTTGGCTTCCCCGTCGCAAATGAGGAGGGGTCGGCAGCAATTTCTAAAAATCCTTCCTGCTCCACTGCCCTGAAATTTCTAAGAAAAAAGCCAGAGTCACCTCCTGGAAAACCTGGGTATTCTGCCTCCTCCAGACAACATATAGAAGACAACTCATGGGGTGCCTGGGTGGCTCAGTCATTAAGTGTCTGCCTTCAGCTCAGGCCATGATCTCGGGGTTCTGGGATCAAGCCCCACATTGCTCTCCTTGCTCAGCAGGGAGCCTGCTTCTCCCTTTCCACCCTGCTCATGCTCTATCTCTGTCACTATCTCTGTCTCTTTTCTCTCTCAAATAAATAAATAAAAATCTTAAAAAAAAAAAAAAGAAGGCAACTATACCTTTTCACTGCACACCTCTGCTAGCAGTGATTTAGGACAGAAAAAGTCAGAGGCAACATAGCAGATAACCTGAAAACTACCTCCAAAAAGTAAGGAAGGAACCAAATTGCGAATACTGTTTGTTATGGGCCTGGCTCCATCTAGTGCATTTTGAGATTACGTCAAGCTGGTTATTGCTATGTTGGTGTGTTCTGCTTACAGCCATCTTGTGTTCTGACACCACATGAGCATTTACTACTACTACATTTCTACTGAGCACATACTGTGTATGAGGCTCTGTGAAGTTGTATAATAAATTATTATTTTTTAAAGACTTTATTTATTTGAGAGAGAGAGAGAGCACAAGCAGGGGGAGATATGGAGAAAAGGAAGAAGCGACTCCCCGCTGAACAGGGAACCCAATGCAGGACTCCATCCCAGCACCCTGGGATCATGACCTGAGCTAAAGGTGGATGCCACCCAGGTGCCCCCCACTTTTTTCCTTGGTGGGCAGCAAAGCAAAGTTTATTGAGCAACAGTAAAGTGATAGGACAAAGCTCCCAAAGAGGAAGGGGACCTGAGAGTATTGCCTGAATGTTTCATAATAAATTATTTTAATGACAACCTGATACTTTCAGAGAGCCTAGAAGAAAAATATTAAATCCAATATTTTATTAAAACAAAAGTAGAATCAAAGTTAAAATATACTTGATAATTTTATAAGTCATAATAAGATGTGGAATATCTATCTCTATATCTGTGTTCTGAGATGGCACTCTATCAATGGTGTATACATAAAGATACACATGTAGACAGTTAATCAAGGTTCATGACCCTGTCCATCCAAATTACTGGGATCGCATATTTCCTTAGCACCTCACTTTCTCCCACTCCTGCAAATACCAACAACAACAGAGCTGAATTTTAAAATAGAAGAAAAGGTAATAAAGCTTATGGAAGATAATGAATAAAATGAATGTTTAGTTTGAGGAAAGATTTTTAAAATAATACTCCAAAATCACATATCTTAATGAACATTCACAGTAAAACAAAATGCTTTTGGACAATAAGAGATATCATAAACAAAGTAAAAACAAAACAAAACAACAACAACAACAAAAGCAAGTCATAAACTAGAAAAGGATATTTGCAATGGAATCTAGAATAAAGAATTGCTATAAATCAATTGAGACAACTCAAAAGGCAAAAAGAGCATATGAAAGTCTAAATGACCAATACACATGAAAACTCATTAGTCATTAAAGAAATGTAAATTAAGACCACAAAAGTATATGGCACAGCTATTGAATTAGCAAACAAAACAAAACGCTGCTAATCCCAGCATTTGCATAGTAGGTTCATAGTTTGATGGCTGGAGTGAACAGGTAGGCTAAAAGACAAAGAATTTTGTTTATCTTGTATACCTTTGGGTGGAGAAACTATCTCCCCAGGTTACATAGAATACATATGTGCTTTCAGGTAGGCAAGGGATTAGAAGTCTGATTAGCACACTTCTAATCAGAGTACTCTAGGAAGCCAACATATTAAAGTGGTCTTAGATTCATCATGCCTTGGGGTACCTATAGGAAGCAAAAATGAAATCTGAAGAAATGTATCTTAATACAGACCTCACAAGATTCCCACAGATAAGCACTTTCAAACACGAACTTAAAATTCAAAATTACAAAACACAGGAGGAAACACATCACCATGAATAAGAATCAATAAAAATAATAAACTGCATATTTATACCCCTCAAGAATATCAGAGAAAGAATTTTGGGGTTATATAACAAAATAATTGTTTTTAAAATATTAAAGTAATAAAAGATGGACTAAAAAACATTAGAAAGGAACATAGTACTATCCAAAAGGTCAGGCATATTTTGAAATTAAAAAAAAAAGAATATCTAGAATTGAATAAAATAGTGAAAATTTAAAACTTGGCAGTCATGTTAAAATAGCAGATTAGATCCACATGAAGAGAGAATTGATTAGCTGGGAGAGATATATGAAAAACGTTCCCAGACTGCCGCACAGAGAGATAAAGAAGTGGAAAATAGGAAAGAGAAGTTAAGAAAGGTATAGAATGAAAAGGCCCTATTTACTATGTAATAGGAGTTCCAGAAAAAAATAACAAGGAAGAACTAATATACAAAGAGATAAATGGCCAAAAATTTTCCAGACCAGTAAGATAAGAATACTCTCAGACTGAGGAACTGTGATCAATCCCCAAACAGAGTAAATATATATCTACATTTTGATATTATAATAAATATATAAAATGCCAGAGGCACCTGGGGGTCTCAGTCAGTTGAGGATCCAACTCTTGATTTTGACATGGGTCATGATCTCAGGGTTGTGGGATTGAGCCTGGTGTCTGGCTCCATGTTTGGTAGGAGTCAGCATGAGGTTCTCTACCTCAGCACCACACACCCCCATATCCTTATTCCCCTGGCTCACATGCTGCCTCTCTTGCTCTCTCTCTCTAAAATAAATGAATACATCTTTAATAAAAATAAAAATAAATATAGAATGCCAAAGAAAAACAACTTACCCATAAAAAATGAGAGATTTAAAGAAAAATTCTCAATAGCAACAAGAGAAGTCAGAAATCAGTATGTTATCTCCAAAGAGTGAGAAAAAATAACTGTCAACTTAGGATTTTATGTTACTAAATGATCATTCAAGAATAAAGATGAAATAAAAATACATTTTCATCCAAATAAAAACTGAAAGCATTTGCCACTACATATCCCCCACTAAAGACATTTCTTCAGGGTGTCCCTGAAGAACAAAAATTATCCTAGAAGGAAGGTATGAAGAGGAATAATTAAATAATTGATCAACATGAGAATAAATGGCCAAAATAACATAATAAAACTAGATTATCTGGATAAAATTAGATTGTTAAAGTGGTTGGAAGATACATGGACATTCATAATTTTATTCTTTATTCCTTTGTGGGACTAAAACATTTTGTAGCATTTTGTTAAATAGTTCCAGGTGAAGGTCCTGTGAGTGGAAGGAGTTTGACCTACTTATAGAAGTGAAAAAAGTCAATGTATCTGGGACACAGTGAGAAGAAGTGGTACAAAATGAAGGTAAGCAGAAGTCAAATCACAAAGGCCTCAGAGACCATGTTAAGGATTTGTCATAGCCAATAGGAAGCTATTAAAAAAATCCAAACAATGTCCACAATAGCTAAGTTATGGAAAGAACCTAGATGTCCATCAATAGATGAATGGATAAAGAAGATGTGGTATATATATATACAATGGAATACTATGCAGCCATCAAAAGAAATGAAATCTTACCATTTGCGACAACTATTTGTCTTACCATTACTTAAATCTTACCAAAACTTACCATTGCGACAAATGGATGGAACTAGAGGGTATCATGCTTAGCGAAATAAGTCAATCGGAGAAAGACAACTATCATATGATCTCCCTGATATGAGGAAGTGGAGGTGCAACGAGGGTGGGGGTTAAGGGGGTAGGAAAAGAAAAAATGAAAGAAGATGGGATCGGGAGGGAGACAAACCGAAAGAGACTTTTAATGTCATAAAACAAACTGAGGGGGGTGGGGGGAAGGTGGGTTGGGAGAGGGTGGTGGGGTTACATTATTTGTTTAAATAAAAATTAAAAAAAAAAAAAGAATCCAAACAAAGGATTTAAACAATCGCCTGGGTAGCTCAGTGGGTTAAAGCCTCTGCCTTCAGCTCAGGTCATGATCCCAGGGTCCTGGGATGGAGCCCCCATCAGGCTCTCTGCTCAGCGGGGAGCCTGCTTTCCCTTCTCTCTCTGCCTGCCTCTCTGCCTACTTGTGATCTCTGTCAAATAAATAAATAAAATCTTTGGAAAAAAAAGATAATTCTCCCTGCTGTATTTAAGAGGTCATGGTAAGTATCAAGACCCAAACATATATCATTGTATTTCTCACTGGTCCTGATTTATCCACTGGTCCTGATTTATTCAACTTCTGAGATTATCAAAGGCAAAATTCTCTCTAACACATCTGGTAACATTCAGAGATGACTCCTCTGTATTGTACCATATTAGATTCATTGTATGACCCAATAAGAACCCCTATGCAATGAGATTATTTTTATTCAAATTACAGTGCAGATATCCTTAGTGGAAAAGAAGATTGTTGCTACATGCTGGAGTATGATTGAATGCAGGGAGAAATGCAAAGGTTTCAAGGAGAAGCAGGTGGTTCTGAAGATGACTCATGGAGGATAAGGAGAATATAAGTCAGCAAAAAGGCAGGACTGGTTATTCCAGATGAGGGGAGTATGGAATATTTTTCACAAAATTGCATAAGAATCGGCATGTTCTGGGGCACCTGGGTGGCTCAGCCCATTGAACGCCTGACTCTTGATTTCCATACCAGTCATGATCTCAAAGTGATCCAGCCCCTCCCCCATGCTCAGTGGGGAGTCTGCTTGAGATTCTCTCCATCTCCTTCTGCCCCTCCCTTTGGCTCAGGTGCACATACTCAATCTCTCTCTCAAATAAAATCTTAAAAAAAAAAAAAAAGAATCAGCATGTTCATGGGAATATTGGTTTGATCAGCTCTTTAAATTCCGTTATGGAATAGTAGGAGAAACCATTGGATGAATAGCATGAGAAGAGATTAAGAAATTAATGTGTTCTCCTGAGGCCAACAAAGTATAAATGTTTTTAAGCAGGGATGAGCTTTTGAACATAATATTTCTATTTATATATTTTTTAATGTAGAGGAAAAATAAGGAATATACTGCAGACTTTTATTCTTAACCTCTTGCAGCACCCTGCCATCCCTAGGTGCTTCCTCCACAATATATCTGCCACATTCCTACCAGATTACTGCAGCCCTTGCTCATACTTCACCAGCATTCTTTTTTTTTTTCCTTTAAGATTTTATTTATTTATTTGACAGACAGAGACCACAAGCAGGCAGAGAGACAGGCAGAGAGAGAGGTGGAAATAGGCTCCCCGCTGAACAGAGAGCCCTATGCGGGGCTCAATCCCAGGATTCTGGGATCAGGACCCGAGGCCAAGGCAGAGGCTTTAACCCACTGAGCTACCCAGGCACCCCATACACCAGCATTCTAGTGCTTAAAGGGTAAAAGTCCAAACTCCTTGGTACAACGTTCAGGACTCTCCAAAATTCGACCCCAACATACCTCTCCAAAAAATTCACTTTAAGGAAATTAATGCTCTGACCAAATGGCCGAAAAATAAGTTCTGAAGAGGTCACTGTATCTCCCACCTACTTTCCTTTGTTTATGCCATTCTTTCTCTCTGGAATGCCGGATTTCCTGTTTACTAGTTAGTCCTATCCAGGTTTTAAGGTCTAAAGCAAACCCCTACGTCCTCTAGGAAGGCTTTTCATACCACTGTAGGATCACACTGACATCATCTCTTGGAATTCCGTAATTCTTATTGTCTCTAACCCTCCTCTGGTACTGAACACAAGCTACCCTACCAGAAGTTACCGTTTTAGGTAGAGGGCTACATACCTCTGAAGCAGGAACAAGTTAGTTTATAAAATTCTTACCATCCCCAACTGCTCCCAGCGGTGCCTTGTACACCATTATGCTCAACAACTGTTAAACACGACCAGGCCTTAGTTTGAAATTATTAACGGACTCTCCCCACCGACAGCTTTTGATAGGTTCTCCGGTAAGGTTACTATTAGCCACACTCTCAAATGCCTAGCACACCGGTTTAGGCTTCTGGCCCTGACACACTTAGGGAAGATGGATTACTTCAGTATAAAAGACTGTAACAGCAACAGTCAACAACAATGTAAGTAATAATATGCGAAATCTGAATTTCAATGCAGTAAGAGTGCTAAAGTGGTGGACTTGTAGTAAAGATTTGTAAGTAAAAAGGTTCCCACTTGTGGTGTCCTTTCTCAGAACTGAGCCGCCCAAAGCAAAACCGCAAACAGCCACCCCAGCACCTGGAAAGAAGCCCCAGAAAGGCGAGCTGAGGAGGCGGGCTTTCATCACTTTGATTGGCTATGTGGAGACGCCTGCCTCTGATGATTGGTAGCTGCCGCGAAGGACGCCGGGACTGGCACGTGGTACCGGTCTTCGGAACCAAGAGGGGGCAGAGATGGCGGCGGAAGCCTCCACAGCTCGATTCACCTTGTCTTCTTATCAACAGATGGGGAGGAAGAGTCGGCCTTGGGGTACTGCTGAGATTCAGTGTACTCAGTGTGGAAGAAGGGTGTCCAGAGTTTCCGGTGAGGAGATTGAGGGTGAGCCCCCTAGGGCCCTGCTCTGCCTTGGCCACCCTCCCTTCAAGGGCTCCATCCCAATTAGGCTGCTGGGTGCGGAGACCTGAAAGCCAAGTGAGCTGGCAATGGCGGGGGGGGGGGGGGGGGGGGGGGGGGGGGGGGGGGGGGGGGGGGGCCTGTTCAGTTGCCGCAGCAAGATGGACGGGGAAAACTGTCTCCCGGGCCCACCTTCAGGGCAACTGAGAAATCCTCTGTAGTCGGTTGATAGTGGTTCCGAGCCTCTCCAGAGCTTTTCCACCTTGCATCTGCGTCTCCCCTTTTTTCACTGATTCTCTTAGGGGATAGTGTGTGAGCTCTCTTAAGCACTATTTCGAAACTTCCCCAGGTTCACAAGTTCATGGAAGAGTAGATGTAAAAATTTAGCCCATAGTCTCATGATCTAGAAGTAATGAAATTTAATTTTCTTGTGTAGTTTTTTTGTAGGAGTAACAGGTAGACCACTTTAAAATTTTCCTGTATTAAAAAAACAGGTGTTTGGGATTGGGAGGGAGGCATTATTGCTCAGTTTGGCTTAAGGCGTTGTTTGGGAGACGATTTGTTCCTGTTGTGCATCTTGTGTTTTTCTTTGTACATCAAGGGGAAAAATTTACTGCACTCCTGTTGATCTAATTTAGAATCTACTCAAGTGAAGATGCGTTCAATTACTTTAATTTAAAATACCTTAGAGTGCTGTCTCTGACGGAGAGGAGTTGTTGAATTTCGAACTGCAGCTGCTGAATGAAGTCTTATTACTAACCCCGTGACTGTTTAATGTTTATACTTTCAAAGTGAAAGTTGTTAATTTTCTCAGTCCTCCAAGATGGACTTTGTTTAAGAGACATGGACCTTTGTAGAGAAAGTTGGTTGTATTTTAGGGTGGAGAGCCAAGCTTCTTCAACTCTGTTTTTAATCACTGCTGTTCCGTAGAAAATCTCCACTGTTTGAAAGACATAAGTTGTTCACAACAGGACCTTTTAAAATCATTCGTTCTTCCATATGTTTGTATTACAATGCTCAGAAATACTCCAGATGGTGTTTACTGTATATAAAATTGTGAAAGTGCTTTGTAAGCTGTGATGCACCACAAATTAGACTCGAACAATATCAGAAAATTTATAAAGATAGAACAGTTTAAACAAATTTTATTTCTTTGGTAGTATCTCTGGAATTTAAATAGAACTATAAAATTCAGCTTGGTCATAAGCAAGATTCAGATATTTCACTTGGCTTGAAAACTAAAGTTTTTTTTAGTCAAAAGAATATAATTCTTTTTTTTTTTTTTAAGATTTTATTTATTTGACAGAGAGATCACAAGCAGGCAGAGAGGCAGGCAGAGAGAGAGGAGGAAGCAGGCTCTCTGCTAAGCAGAGAGCCCGATTCGGGGCTCGATCCTAGGACCTGAGATCATGACCTGAGCGGAAGGCAGCGGCTTTAACCCACTGAGCCACCCAGGCAAGCTCCAAAAGAATATAATTCTTAAAAATCATCAAGAACACTAATTTTTTTGCCAATAAAAGATGACTGATTTAATCTAATAGTCTTCCTTTTTTCTTGCAAAGTGTTTTAAAATGACAACTTTTCGAGTTACATAGCTAAAACAATTTGTTTACTATGATAAACGTCAAATTCTGTTTAGAGCATTAAAATCTCCATATTAGATTTTCACTCAAGATTATGGTATTTCCCCTCATAAATGCTGGGTTTGTGAGAATGATCTTTATGTGGGTCATATGTGTGTAACAATAGTAGCATCTGGTTTCTGTCCTTGCCAGTATCTTAGATCATTATAAGAGAGGGGTATTTCCAGTGTCTCATCTGCCCTCCCTACTCCCTTCACAGGGTTGGAAATACAAATTAGTAGAGGCAATAGTATCAAGTAGAAAGAATATTGGACTTGGAAACAGAACTAGGCTGGAGTCTGGATTATACCATTTACTTAGCCAGATCACCAAAATGTTTACCATTTCTAAGTTGGATATAACCTTCCCAAGTCTACTTAGCTGTGATATTTACAAAGATCAAATAAAGTATGTCAGAATATTTTGTATCACTATAAGATATGGCAAATTCAAAGATTATAAGTACCAAAAACTATCTAAATTAGTGCAAACTATATTACATAGTACTGCCTGGTTTTTGATCTGGTGGGGTCTTTTTCTTCCTGACTTACATAATTTCTCCTGAATTTTGTTTAGTAATTCCTACATTTCTAATGAAACTTGATATCTTTTCTTGTAAATAAGTGTCCTCTTTAACTTTCCCCTCTGATTAATGCATCATTCAATTCAATTCATTCAATGCTAACAAATTGCTAAAAGTTTAATTCACAACAGAATTTCATCAATAGGTCACCACCATGAACTTCAATGTGGACATGCTTTTTGTGAACTGTGCTTGTTAATAACTGAAGAATACAGCACAATTATATGCCCTGATTGTGAGGTAAGTTTTATCATCTTTCATCTTCAATACATTACAACCTAACGTTAAAGGTTAGGATGTTACAGAAAACATACTTCTAGTTAGAACATAAAAACTTGCATTTTTGCTACTGACTCTTAAGCTTAACAAAAGATAAAGCCTTTCTGAGTCATTTTATAATTGTTCAGAGTCATCCAAAAGAATACAGAGTTAAAGTTCTGTATTAATCATCCTACTGTTTTTTTACTCTTTGGAGACTTCTGTGGAAAATTGCCTTTTTCTTCATTTTTATTTAAGTATATTCCTTTCAAATTCCTACCCTTCTTTACACCAATACCACGCAATCAAATTTTGAACTCCCCTGGCCCTCAATCTCTGTGTGTCATCAAATCTGCATTTGTAGAGATGCCATAGTTTAAAAAAGAGGAGCAAAATAGTGGCCTCAAGTTAACTTCAGAGACACTAAAAAAAATAGTTACACTGTAGACCCATGATAATGAGAAAAAATCAGGATTTCAGGTAAAATTTAATGAACATCTTTGCATTTGCTACAAATACAAATGTATTCAATTTGTATAGTATGTCCCTAGAAAATTGTCTTAATCTCTAAATTCTTAATGTTCCCCTTGAGATAACCAGATAGATATTGAGGATTTGTTTCTATCCATTGGGTCAATGAGAAAAAAATACAGAGACAGGACACCTGGAGTGCAGTCCTAAGCCTGAATTTCCTTATTTGTGAGATGGAAATAATACAGGCTTTTCTTTGGATTATAAGAGTAAAATTTGATTATGTAGAAGTTCTCTATACGCTTCAAAACCATCAACATAAGTGTTGTAATCGACCCATGATTCTTTAGGTGTGGAATAATTGGTTTGTGGGTTAAACATGGTAAAAATACACATACATACATTTATATAAATTTGTGAAGGTTTTAATTATAGCAGGAATTCACATATTAAAGATGTCTGTTTAGGAATTACAAATAATGATCTTTATTGTGAAAGATATCCTTCTCCTGTTTTTTTTTTTGGTTTTTGGTTTGTTTTTGTTTTTGTCAGTGGGCTCCGCAGATGTGGTTTGACTACATAGTTAAAGCAAAGGGGAGCCTTGTTCCTTTGGTTGTAATGGAGCATCCCTGACTGATTCAGTCTTGTAATGGGTAAAGAATAAGGAAAGGGGAATAAGCAGGCAGATGGAACTGTCTCTGCTTATACTCATTCTGTTCTAATATTAAAAAAAAACAGGCAAATTTATTAGAACAGTAACTTTTCCCTTTTTTGGCAAATGATTTCGTGTTCAATGGTCTTAAATCATTATACTTCTATTATTTTGGAAAACATGTATATAAATGTTTACAAATATTGGTTTTGATTTTAGGGTTGTGATAAATCTATTTTATATCATTTTGATGAGGTCTGACTTTGGAAGATCTGTGATTTGTCTTATCCTTCCCTCCTTTCTCCCATTTTCCTTGTGCTGTTAGCCCAGGGAATTGACAAAGGACTGTAATTGGATTCTTCAGATGCACTAAAGCTGGTCACTACTTTTTAAAAAAAATTTTATTTATTTGCGAGAGAGAGATAGGGAAAGCAGAGTGGGTGTGGGGAGGAAGAAGCAGCCTCCCTGCTGAGCAGGGAGGTCCACTGATGCAGGGCTTGATACCAGACTCCTTGGATCATGACTTGACCCCAAAGCAGATGGTTAACCAACTGAACCACCCAGGCGCCCTGGCTGATCACTTAAGGGAGTCCCTTCAAGAAACCTTCCTGAAATTGTTACCACTCTTTTATTAGTTTTCAAAATTTGGGATTTTTGCTGATATCTAATATTTATTTGTTAAAAGAAGGAATGGAAGAATCTAAGGTAGTAAGAATGAATTTATAGAATATTTCAGTACTGTAGATTATTATTTTTGTATTATGTGCTCTTTTCTAAAAAGTAAGATTTAGGGGCTCCTGGGTGGCTCAGTATGTTAAGCCTCTACCTTTGGTGCAGGTCATGATCCCAGGGTCTTGGGATTAAGACCTGCATCAGGTTACCTGCTCAATGGGGAGCCTGCTTCTTCCTCTCTTTCTCTCTGCTGCTCTCCCTGCTTGTGCTCTCTTACTCTGTCGAATAAATAAAATCTTAAAAAAAAAAAAAAAACAGAGTTAAGATATAAATACCTATATTCACATTAGGCTTGTATTTATAATTTATCTTTAATTTTGGAGACATACATAATGCTGTTTATTTCAAATTTAAACCTAAATTGACTCCATTCAGGATAATGGATATACTTTTGTTCTTATTTCTGAATTTGGGTAAATATGGATTTATCTCTCTTTATCTTTCATAGTTGTATAGTTTTTGATAACGTCTGCCCTGTGCTTTTGATTGATAATAATTGTTAATAATAACCATTCTGCATTTTGCACAGCAAGATGGCAGATTTTGTTCAGAGGATCATACTTAGGTATCATCCCAGAAATACTGTATTGATTTTTTGGACCTGAGTCCAAAAATATACTATATGAGGAGGTAAGGATAAGTTATCTAATCAATAGATTATATATATTAAAATCCCATGTGGGTTGGAAATGTTAATAATATGCAAATTAAAAATGTAAACTAGAAGAAATATAATTGTATCATCTTGGGTGGGGAAGCCTTGTTAAACATATCACTGAAATGAGGGACCATAAAATACTGGTCAAATTTACCACACCTTTTCATTCATAGTTAACAAAAACCAAAAAATCCTCCAGAAATAAAACTTAGATGACAAGCTGTGGGGTTGGGAAGAGAACCTCTATTTTGTGAATTACATGTTAATCTTTATACAATTTTAACTAAAATTTTTAAGTCAATTGTATTTAATATTTTCTTAAATTATCTGAAAGAGGTTTTCTGTATTAAATCTTTTCATAGTAACATTCATCTCTTACTATGAAATGCCAAACCAAAGGGGGATAAATGAGTAGGCATATAGAAATAAAGGTTTTAGCTCCCAATTTTTGGGGGGGAGCATTCTTAAAAATAGCATTTTGGTTAATAGCATTTGGTTAAAATAGCATTTGGTTAAAAGTAACACTTTACCCCTAAATATCTAATAAAACTTGGATATCTTTAGTATGTTATACCTAAAACCTCAACAGAATACCCTCTCCCCCGCCAAAAACGTATATGTAAGTCGGAGGCTGTAACATTTAGAAGTCTGCTTTATTCTTTTTAGCAACACTAATGTTAACTTATTTTCATGAGAGTCTCCTACAGTTGCTTTTTAAAAAGTTTTATGTGTAAAATTTAAATTAAATCACTAGGTAGTACTATGTAGAAGGAAAGATTCATTTTAACTCAAAATTGAGTTCACATTTAATAATAGATAATGGATATGCCTAATGTATAGACCTTAGCTGAGTTTTAAAATATTGGCTAGGGGACGCCTGGGTGGCTCAGTTGGTTAAGCAGCTGCCTTCGGCTCGGGTCATGATCCCAGCGTCCTGGGATCCAGTCCCACATCGGGCTCCTTGCTCAGCGGTGAGCCTGCTTCTCCCTCTGCCTCTGCCTGTGCTCGCTCCTGCACTCTCTCTCTATCTGATAAATAAATAAAATCTTAAAAAAAAAAAGGATTTAAAATATTGGCTAATATCCTGCAATTACTTTTAATGGCTTCATAATAAACCATTATATATTAAGTGCTATAATTCTTTTTTCTTTTTTTTAAGATTTTATTTGAGCGAGAGAGAGAGTATAAGCTAGAGCGGAGAGGGAGAAGCAGCTCCCCACTGAGCAGGGAGCCTGACGCAGGGCTATATCCCAGCACCCCAGGATCATGACCTGAGCCCAGGGTAGATGCTTAACTGACTGAACCACCCAGGCACCACGTTAAGTGCTATGATTATTTTTTTTTAAAGATTTTTTAAAAAGATTTTTTATTTATTTATTTGACAGACAGAGATCACACAAGTAGGCAGAGAGGCAGGCAGAGAGGGGAGGGGAGAAGCAGGCTCCCTGCCAAGAGCAGAGAGCCCGATGCGGGACTCGATCCCAGGACCCTGGGGTCATGATCCGAGCCGAAGGCAGTGGCTTAACCCACTGAGCCACCCAGGCGTCCCTTAAAGATTTTACTTATTTATTTGACAGAGAGACAGCAAAAGGGGGAACACAAGCAGGAGCAGTGGGACAGGGAGAAACAGGCTTCCCTCTGAGGCCCTGACGCCCTGGGCTCAGTCCCAGGATTCTGGGATCATGATCTGAGCTGAAGAC